>CAUYPK010139742.1:0-78943 GCA_963574355.1 Loris lydekkerianus | reverse complement strand
CCAATGTACTCAGCCCTACTATGAAGCTAAACTATAGCTTTCACATGAAGGCTATAACCCAACTATACCTCAAGACTATGAGGAAAGGACCAAGGAAGGGGAAGGGAGGGGGGAGGTTTGGGTGGAGGGAAGGTAATGGGTCGGGCCACATCTATGGTGCATATTTTTATCTATAATAAAAAATAAATAAATAAAAAAACTATTCTAGGTATGCAGGTCAGCCAACTCTCACTGAGGCTTTTCTACTGCCAGTCTTAAAGGAGTCATGTTTTATTTTTAAGAAATACAATAGGGTGGGGTGGCACCTGTGGCTTGAGTAGGGCACTAGCTCCATATACTGGAGGTGGTGGGTTCAAACCTGGCCCTGGCCAAAAACTGGAAAAAAAAAAAAAAAAAAAAAGTAATAGAGGCTTGGCACCAGCCGCATACACCTGAGCTGGCAGGTTCGAATCCAGTGCAGGCCCGCCAAACAATGGCAGCAACCAAAAAATAGTTGGGCGTTGTGGCAGGCGCCTGTAGTCCCAGCTACTTGGGAGACGGAGGCAGGAGAATCACTTGAGCCCAGAAGTTGGAGGTTGCTGTGTGCTGTGATGCCACAGCACTCTACCCAGGGTGACAGCTTGAGGCTCTGTCTCAAAAAAATCCCACAAAAACTATAGAGGCCAGGTGCCGTGGCTCACACCTGTAATCCTAGCACTCTGGGAGGCAGAGGCAGGTGGATGGTTTGAGCTCAGGGATCTGAGACCAGCCTGAGTAAGAGAGAGAACCCGTCTCTAAAAATAGTCGGGTGTTGTGGGTACCTTTAGTCCCAGATACCTGGGAGGCTGAGGCAAGACAATAGCTTGAGCCCAAAAGTTTGAGGTTGCTGTGAAATAGGACATCATGGTACTTTACCCCAGTGCAACTGAGACTCGTCTCAAAAAAAAAAAAAAGAAAAAAGACAATAGGTTTTATGAGTGTTAATAAAAATAAAGTATAAACTCTTCACAGCATGGAGAATTACTTCCTATTTGTAGTTAGAGATATATTTCAAAGCTATTTCTGATAGAGGTGCAACCATTTCATCCTTTAAAGCCGAGGAAGATGCCCAATTAAAGTAACAGGAATTCTCTTTGATTTTGGATTTTTAAATTATACTAAAAATAATTTTTTTCCAGCAAAAATGTTCTGCTGAAAAAAAATAAAGATTCTAGTAAGGGATCTTTTGTTTTTACATTTCATATGATGAAATGTCTACTGTCAAGTTCATGAAGTGGAACCCAGTGGAGTAAGAGAATACGACATTATGGTGTAATTATAATTCAAGGAAAAGGATAACATTGCACAGTAATTTCCAGTAGGATCAAATACCATGATTATATTGCCTTTCAGAGTGATTAAAACTCCAGGGGAAACCCTGATTTCACTAAATTATTCATGCCTGGTGATGGGTGCGGCAAAATTGACCAGAAAGAGAGAGAATAGTTTAACTAAATGTCTATTTTGTGAAAATGTCATGAGGATAGCAGTGTCAATAAGGTTAATGAAGTTTGATGCATACAGTTCAATTAGAAGTTATATATACATTGCTGCTTTAGCATAAGAAATTGGATGATATCGTTACAGATTTTGCTTTGTATTTAAGTAAAAATCTAAAATCCCAAAAAGATTATGTTAAAAGTCCTAGCTACCACATGGTTAAGCAACTCTTAATTTAAACTTAGAGGAGGGTGGTGCCTGTGGCTCAGTGAGTAGGGTGCTGGCCCCATATACTGAGAGTGGGCGGTTCAAACCCGGCCCCGACCAAACTTCAACAAAAAAATAGCCAGGTGTTGTGGCGGGCACCTATAATCCCAACTACTCGGAAGGCTGAGGCAAGAGAATCGCCTAAGCCCAAGAGCTGGAGGTTGCTGTGAGCTGTGATGCTACAGCACTCTAACGAGGGCAACAAAGTGAGACTCTGTCTCTAAAAAAAAAAAAAAAAACTTAAAGGAATAATTTAGTTCACAGTTGAATACTGTGCCTTCCCTGAAATATGAAAGAAGGATTGGTACATGAATAAATCAACTATTCTGGACAACTCTTACCTCAGATATTATCTTTTGAATCACTTGTCTCTTACGAGCCTGCCTTGACTTCACATTACTATAAGTATTCCTAGAAGTGCATGAAATTATTAATCTCACTATTGATAAGGTTTATGAATCTCCAGAGTTCAGTTCCTGAAGCATGACCTGATCGTTTCCTAGAAAGTAACTATTCCAGTGTTTTCACGTGTGCTTCTGTCAACTCTTTAGTGCCATGTGTGTGGCAGTCACAGTCTTGTTATAGTGAAGAAAGAGCCTTGGGGATGTGTCACACAGATACAATTCCTACCTAATATTATGAAGAAAAATGTGACATTCAAATCATCTGGCTTGATTTGTGGAATACAGGATATTGTAAGAGTTGAAGATGGAGGATAATTCATGTGAGAGGCAGTATGTTACTCTAAGACCCATGATCTCAGCACTAGAGGGCTGCATTAGCCAAGGTTCAAAATGATAAGATTAACATTAACATCTGAAAATATAGTAAACCCAACTTTTGCTCCTGGATAAACTATTAACAGTAAGTCTTCATTTAATGTCACTTATGATAGGTCCTAGAAAACTGCAACTTTATTATCAACTTGCATAGCTCATGAAGAAGTTAAAAAAAAGAAAAAGAAAGAAAACCCTGTCACTTTAGGCAAATAAACTAACTTTAATATAGGCTAATTGATAACAAGAGTTAATCCTATGATGTTTCTAGTTACAAAAACATCGCCAAACTTCTAAAGACCAAAATACTTCTAATAGTAAACACTGAAATGTGAGCTATATGTACACTTAAGAGAGATTTAAAAAAACAAGAAGATAATGATTTATTCATTTATTCCAGTTCAGAGTTACAAGGGCCAGAGCCTATCCCACCAGCTCTGGCTGGCAAGAAAACAACCCTGGGCCCGATGCTGTGGCTTGTGCCTACAATTCGAGCACTCTGGGAGACTGAGGCAGGAGGATCACTTGAGTTTAGAAGTTTGAGACCAGCCTGAGCAAGAGTGAGACCCTGTCTCTACTAAAATAGAAAAATTACTCAGGTGTTGTGGCAGGTGCCCGTAGTCCCAGCTACCCGGGAAGCTGAGGCATGAGGATCTTGACCCCAAAGGTTTGAGGTTGCTGTGAGCTATGATTACACCATGGCACTCAACTCTAGGATGACGAAGTGAGACTCTCTCAAAAAAAAAAAAAAAAAAAAAAAAAAAGGTGGGGCGGTGCCTGTGGCTCAAAGGAATAGGGCACCAGTCCCATATACCGCAGGTGGCCAGTTCAAACCCAGGCCTGGCCAAAAACTGCGGGGCGGTGGGGAGGGGAGGGAAAGGGGTCAGGCGCAGTGGATCACGCCTATAATCTTAGCACTCGGGGAGGCTGAGGCGGGTGGATTGCTTGAGCTCACAGGTTCAAGACCCCATCTCTAAAAATAGCCAGGCATTGTGGCAGGCACCTGTAGTCTCAGCTACTCAGGAGGCTGACGTAAAAGAATTGCTTAAACCCAAGTGTTTGAGGTTCCTGTGAGCTGTGACGCCCTGGCACTCCACCAACAGCAACAAAGTGAGACTCTGTCTCAAATAAATAAATAAATAAATCAGTGGACTTTTAAAAAAAGCCAATTGCTTTCCATAAAGTGAGTGGTAATCCACATTAAATCAATTGAAGGCCTGAGTAGCAAAAAAAGTGATTCCTTCACCCCTACTTGAACAAGAATAAATTCTGCCAGCAGATGGCCTTCACACTTGAACTGCAAAACTATCTGTTCCCTGAGTCTCTGAGTCTAGCATAAGGGCCCACCCTGCAGATTTTGGATTTGCCGTCCTTCATAATCCATGTGAGCCAATTCTTAAGATAAATCTCTCTCTACACACACATCCTGTATTGGTTCTGTTTCTCTGGAAAACCCTAATAAAGAAGTTTCTGGTAATAACCACTCAATTTTTCAAATAATACAGGACATATAAAATACTTCCTAGTCAATAATTTGAAGGTGGTTAACCAAGTGAGACTATATAGCTAATTCTTTCATAGCAAAAGGTCCAAGGGTCGGAGATGAGCCACTTAGGTGTAAGAATTCATAAACTTTTTTTTTTTTTTTTTTTTAGAGACAGAGTCTCACTATGTCACCCTCTGTAGTGTGCTGTAATGTCACAGCTCACAGCAACCTCTAACTCCTGGGCTTAGTTGATTCTCTTGCCTCAGCCTCCCGAGTAGCTGGGACTACAGGCGCCTGCCACAACGCCTGGCTATTTTTTGTTGCAGTTTGGCCGGGGCCGGGGTCAAACCTGTCACCCTCGGTATATGGAGCTGGCTCCCTACCCATTGAGCCACAAGTGCCGCCCAGAATTCATAAGCTTTTCTTTTTGAGGTAACCAACTCTGGTGCATCTGGATACTCTTCATGCTTGGCATTTGAAACTGGGCCTAATGCTATGTGGGTTTTTTTTTTTTAATGTTACTATATTGTACTTTTTATTTTTTGGAAAAGGATCTTGCTCTGTCAACCAGGCTAGAATGTAGTGGTGTCATTATAGCTCACTGCAACTTCAAACTACTGGGCTCAAGTGATCCTCCTGCCTCAGCTTCCTGAGTTGCTGGGATTACAGGTACACACCAGCATGCCTGGTTAATTATTCTATTTTTTGTAGAGATAGGGTCTCCTTGTTCTTGCCCAGGCTGGGCTCTAACTCCTGAGCTCAAGTGATCTTCCCACCTCAGCCTCCCAGAATGCTAGAATTACAGGCATGAGCCACCACGCCTGGCCTATTTTACTTTTTTGAAAAATAAATTTATTGATGATTGATGTTCAGTAAACATATTTAAAGTGTACAATTTGATGAGTTTTGAAAAATTTATATACCTGTGAAAATAATATTCTTCATGCTTCAGAATTTCTTTGTGCCTTTTATAACCTATACCTTCCTCCAGCTCTTCCTCCAGGTGTGATGGTTACTTTTATTTGTCAGCTTGACTGGGCTAAGGGATGTCCAGATAGCTGGTAAAACATTACCTCTGGGTGTATCTGTGAGGTTGCTTCCGGAAGAGATTAGCATTTGAATTGGTGGACTGAGTAAAAACAATCACTTTCACCAGTGTTGGTGGGCACCATCCAGTCCATTGAGGGTCTGAATAGAAAAGGTAAAAGAAGGGCATGGTTGCTTCTGTTTGAGCTGGGACATCTATCCTCTCCTACGTCTGGACATCAGTGCTCCTGGTTCTTGGGCCTTTGGATTTGGACCATGGCACCATTAGCTCCCTGGGTTCTCAGGCCATTGGACTCACAGAATTACAACACTGGCTTTCCTTGTTCTCCAGCTTGTGAACAAAAGGCTGGGGACTTCCTGACCTCCATAATTGTGTGAGCCAATTCCTATAAATCTGTCTGTACATTTGTCCCCTATTATTTCTTTTCTTCTGGAGAATCCTAATAACACCAGGCAACCATTGATCTAGTTTGTCACTATAGGTTATTTTGCATTTTCTGGTATTTTAAATAATTGGAATTGTTACTGCTGTTTTAAATGCTAGAACCTCCTTGTCCAGTTGCTTTGGCTGCTTCTGGTCACATCATCATCACATATTGGTTGTACTGCTTTAAGACAGAGTCTCCATCTGAGGCTTGGCAAGCCCCCTTCGATTTAGACCCTACACCCCAAACTCTGCATCAGATGCCACTTCCTTAACACATTTTAGGTAAACTACTTGCAATGTTCTGAATGTTTGTGTCTTCCCCCAAATTCATATGTTGAGATCTAAGGTGAGGCTTTGGGGGAGTGATTAGGTCATGAGGGAGAGGAACTCTCATGAATGGGATTTGTGCCCTTATAAAAAGAGGCTCCAGAGAGGATTGTTTGTTTTGAGACAGAGTTTCACTACGTCACCCTCAGTAGAATACTGTGCTGTCACAACTCACAGCAACCTCAAACTCCTGGGCTTAAGCAATTCTCATGCCTCAGCCTCCCAAGGAGCTAGGACTACAGGTGCCCACCACAACACCTGGCTATTTTTTGTTTGTTTAGCAGACTAGGGCGGGTTTGAACCCACCAGCCCTGGTGCATGTGGCTGGTGCCCTAACTGCTGAGCTACAGGTGCCAAGCCCAGAGAAGATAATTTAAATCTAGAAGTTTGAGGTTACAGTGACCTATGACTGCACCACTGTACTTCAAGTTAGGCAACAAAGTGAAACCCCATCTCTTAAAGAAATGGTAATAATAAAAGAAGTCCCAGAAAGCTGTCTTCTAGATGCAGCTAGAAGTTGCTCCCTATGAACTGGGAAGCAGGCCCTCACAAGACACTGAACAGGCCCCTTGATTTGGACTTCCCAGAGTCTGCAACAGGGAGAAATAACTTTCTGTTATTTATAGGCTACCCAAAGTTTTTAGCATTTTGTTATACAGAAGCCCAAACAGACTAAGACAGCTACAGTTCTTTCCCTGTTTCCTAATGTCATGAAGGACCCAGAAAGGCTTACCTTATTTCTTCCCTACAGCTCGCTCTATTCTCTAGTTTCTCCTCCTCTAATTGGGTAGCAAACGCAACAGCCTTGCCCCCTGAGGGGCAGTTCTTCAGTTAGGGCCCCAACCACGCATACTATCCTCCCTGGAAGCCAGAGAAGGCAAGTGGAGATTCAAATCCTGCCCCATCTAGAATTTCCCAGTCCTAGACTGGCAGATTCTGCTTCTCTCCACGTGTGTGTGTGTGTAAAAACATGTATTTTGGAGGTAGTGATGGATAATGTTCTTGCTACATAAAGTTACAAGTATAGATTTTAGCGTATTTATTTTGGAAAGTCAAGTATCCACCTGTTTAAAAATTTTTACTGTACAAAATAGAACCAATTACAAAATGGTACTTACTCTGAAATATCATTATTTCTGACTTACTAGGCTTTTTATAAATGTATTTAAATAGTCCTTTTATTTTTAAAGTCACTCCAGTCCAGTCTAAAAAATATCAAACTAATCTATGTCTGAAATGTGTGTTATTTCATCTTTAATATCCTTAATCTCAGCTTGGACTATTGTTAAATTAGATATTTTCTCATTTAAGAAAGCAATTTCTTTCTCTCTTTCTAGTAAGTCGGTAACCAGTCTCCCAATGCGTAGTGTCAAATCATTTACCAATGGCTCCAAACGGGCAAAGTCCTTCTTTAGGTTATACACCTTTGGTTTTAGATCATTTGCAAAAGCCACTGTCTTCAGAATTTTAGCTCTGTCACCTTCTAAGCTTAAGAATCTATCCGTGTGCTTGTCAAAATCACTCTTGAGCTCAGTCAGTGTCTTCTTAACAGAGTTAATTCTTTGTGAATTTTCAGATGCTGTTTTCCGGAGTATTGCTGTTCGGTCAATGCTGCTTGAAAGAAGATCACCTATGTTTTTCACTGTATTTTTTTCTACTTTTTCTATTTTATTCTCTAGTTCTTGAACAGAATCTGTCAATGATGTTACATCAGCTGCTAAACCTGAAATACGTCGTACATCTGTTTTTACGGTTGTAATCTTAAGACCAACATCTTTTGCCATGGAAGTTGTACTTTGGTCTACTTTTGTAATGTCTTGAGAAAGAGTTGTCAAGTTATCATACAATATATTCTGTTTTTCAATTATCCTGTTGGACCAAGTTTTTATTTCATAAATTTCTTCCTGTAGTCGCTTTAGATGAGAAATTATTTGAAAAGACTTCAGTTGTTTCATGACCGCTTCCGATTTCTGACACTATAAGAAAATATAATGTCACAATGATTATATTTTTTAAAAGCTTAACATTTAAAATTCAACTTCAGTTTTTATGTTTTTTTAACTACCATTTTACTAGTAACTCTTTTGGAAAGCATATGGTAAAAAATGTCTTTAAAAAAGTAAGAGCTTTTAGAACAATTTGAGTATGTTACTAATGAATAAGGAAAGCTTCCAGTTTTTTTCTAAAATAACTATTTCTCTAATTTTTAAACAAATTACCTTTCTTAAATGGTGTTAGGCTTACTTAGCTCATACTAACTTTTTGAGATTATTTTGGTTAACACAGATTTAGTTTTATTTAATGCAAATAAAAATGTAATATGCTCAGAACATCATTTTGATGACAGCATTAAAAAGGAATAGTTATAGGACGGCGCCTGTGGCTCAAAGGGGTAGGGCACTGGCCCCATATGCTGGAGGTGGCGGGTTCAAACCCAGCCCTGGCCAAAAACTGCAAAAAAAAAAAAAAAAAAAAAAAAAAGGAGCAGTTCTATGTTGCAAAAGAATAATGGATTTCTGAAATAGGACAGTAGAACAGTTAATTCAAAGTAGCAACTTGACCTCCTTACTCTATCATATTTGAGTTTAAAAAGAATTTTAGCATTTTTCTCAATAGCTTTAAACTTCATTAATTATTATCAGAGGTAATGCCCCAAAATATGTTTTATGGTAGAGAATTAGTTCATGAAAATGTTACTGTGGGTAGGACGTTAAGGAGCAGCCACAAAGAGGAAGGAAACCAAATAGTGATTGCAAAATCACATTTTACTTTTAAGGAGAAAGTTTTGCAACACAGTGTGTTTGCTGAGACGGAGTCTCCCAAGGGTGAAAAGAGTAGATGGCTTACTTTCTTCTATTTCATGACTAGGTTATCCTTTATTAATGCGTCTATTCTGGTAGAGTAAATACAGCTTAATAGCCTTACACAGTTAAGGTACCTCAGGAAGAGCTTAGCCTATTCTTAGAAGGTTCAGAATCCTAAGGAAGAAGCTGCTTATTTAATAAACCTCTTTGTTTCACCTGGTAGTTTATAAAAGTAATTTATCATGAATTTCTATTGATGTTTACTAAAATGCAAACTCAATATAGTGTGGTAATAGTCCAGAAACTGTTACACTGAATTACAGTAGGACCTCTGTAAGTTGACCAGCCAAGGGACTATAACCAACTGGTCAACATATGAAGGTGGTCAACTTAAGGAACCGGGCTGCTGTACTGATATGTACATGTGGTGTGTGTCTGCTCTATGAAAATTAGGTCAACTTAAGGACTTGGTCAGTGCAGGGAGATGATCAACTATGGAGGTTCTATTGTATTTTTAAAAATTACTTAGGTGTGCACCCTTCTATAGCTCAGCTGGTAGAGTGGAAGACTATAAAACATTTCCTAGGGCTTGTTTAAGCTATTTACCTAGGATGGATAGAAGAGTTAGAGAATCTATCAGAAGCTAAAATAATTACATTTGCAATTTGAGTATTTACCCAAGTTTTATCATACATGCAAGGTACTAGACTAGATAATCTTGCAATGTTAAATATTGCCTGGATCTATAAATACAACAACATGGGTCAGGGAAATGATTTTTTGGTCCAACCTGCTTTCCAAAAACTTTGCTCAAATATCTCTGAATTGTACTAACGGGCCTGGAAATTTTATTGACCGCTACGATTTAAAACCACCTAAGGCCAGAAGAGATCTTATGGATAATTTGGCAAACTCTCATTTTACTCTTTGAAAACCAAGCAAGAAAATAAAGCACCCAAGGAAACACAGTGTCTAAATCTAGGTTACAAGACTCTGGCCTGAGGCTCTTCACCTTTGCTTTCCCACCCTTCCCAGGATCTTTGATGCCTTCTTATGCTCAAGGTGCCAAAATATGAGTTCTCTCCTCCCATGCTGTGTAAAGCTAGGACGGATTTATATTAAATTAATAGTGGAAAGCTGACGTGAAATGAACAGAAGCTTGAAAAATTTGTAGAGCTTTTTCCAATTGTGCAAATATGAGATAACTGTACAAGGAATGAGGGTTATAGCTTTATAATCTATTTTATTAGCATTCAAATAAAAGTGAACAAATAGAATTTTGTCAGTGCACACAGATAAGAACTTACACATTCAGAAGTCAAGAAACTTAATGCCAAGATTACAAAAATTAATGCTATTCCCTTAATAGTAACACTTTTCAGGCTTATTTTTATGACTCATGGCTGTCATACACACTCCTAACTCCAATGTAGAAGTTGTTTGGAATTTCTCCATAAACTTGAAAATTTACAAAATAAAACTACCTGACTCCAACTATCTTTTGTGACTACTTTCAAGTTCTTTGCGTTTAATTCCATTGAAACTGAATTATAAAATTGGGATGTTTATTGGCAGGTAAGAAAAGAACTTCCATATGCAGTCGACTGCATCATATTATTTTGAATAAAATAAAATCAAAATGTAAAACAAATTTATTTCAGTACTTTAAGAAACCTTTAAAATGATGTACTTTTAATTATCATAATTATTATAATTTATCATTATGTTACTCTTTCCTCCTTAAAATAGGCTGGCTCGGCACCCGTTGCTCACTGATAAGGGCACCAGCCACATGCACCGGGGCTGGTGAGTTCAAACCTGGCAAGGGCCAGGGCCTGCTAAACAACAATGACAACTACAACAACAACAACAAAATAGCCAGGCATTGTGGCATGCGCCTGTAATCCCAGCTACTTGGGAGGCTGAGGCAAGAGAATCACTTAAGCCCAAGAGTTTGTGGTTGCTGTGAGCTGTGACATTACGCACTCTACTGAGGGTGACAGCTGTCTTAAAAAAAAAAAAAAAAATAGGCCACAGGCTTATTGGTGCATTTTTTACTGTATGTAGACTAATTATCTAGAGATCATGTATCTAGCAAACTCAAAGAGTGTAAACACAGAATCTTACCCCCTCCAAAAAAGAAGTCCAATACACATACAAAAATATTTCAAAGGTTCTTCAAAGCATACATGCATAGGAAAAGCCTTAAATGAGTATATATTTACTTGTATTTTAAAATTCTCCCAAGTATCTGTAACACAGTTCAGAACCTTAACAAAAAATAAAACAGTTCTCAGGTTTCATAGCTTTCAGAAAGTGCATATTAATTCATAGCAAAGGCCTGAGCCTCTCCAGCATGTTTATCTTTTAGACAAAAATTCCTATGAACTTGGCTGTGTGGATTCTTAACCTGCAGTGAATTACAAAGGAAAGTGAAGAACTGAGGCAACCACCTCAGCTGACCTTACCAATGAACTTGACCTTAAATATGGTGGCAGAAAATGTATAAGAAGCAAAGGTCTGAAAAACAGCAAACTGGGGTCATTTAACGAAGTGGTAAACACTCTTCAGTAGCTCCTACACACATCAATATAGTTGGGTCCAATATGACAGGTGAAATTCATAATGATGCCCATGAATTAGAAGAACATTTAAAATTATTAAGTATCTTGCTCTAAAAAGTAGAGAAGCATATTTTAGAACTGTTTCTATTTAGAATAGTTAAAATGGCATAATGTTTTAGTGTTTAAAAAGATAAACTTTGATTATATGGATAATCCATTTGTGTGGCTTACTCATTTATTTCCCAATAATATAGGAAAAAACGAGACATGCCAAAGTCACTCAAAACCATGGAACAAATCAATTTATACATAGTAATATGGTTCATCAGAATAAATGCAGTGAATTTAAAAATCACCATCAATTCCTTCATTTTCTAGACTATATTCTTCTAAAGTTCCCTTTTCTCTTATACTTGAATATACTACAAAATCATGAACTTTTCCTTTGAGAACATCCAGTTCATTTTGTATCTTTAATATGCTATTATCATACTGAATTCCTTCGAGAACTTTCTGCATCTCCATTATTTCAGACACTGCTCTCAGCATATCATCCTCCATATTAAACATTTGCATCGTCAAGTCTTCCATTTTCTTTTCTGTTGTTATGAGATCCTGAGAGACTTTGAGAACAGAGCGAACAGCACTTTCAATGGTTGGCAAGTGCGTCTTGCATTCTTCAACTTTGGGTTCGTAGTTGGAGAGTTTGTTGGTCAGATCTTCCTCTCTGGCAGAGAGGGCGTGCTGCTCCGCTTCTAACTTTTCAACTGCTTTTGTATCAGAGCCCAGCTTCTCCTCCACTCGCAGGAGATCTTCGTCTTCTTGTCTTTTGACTGTTCTAATATTTCTTAGTGTGCTATCTTCCAAATCTTTTAGCCGCTCTGTGAGCAATTTTATTTCTTGCTCTGCTTCATTTATTTGGGCAGTAACTTGAGAATGTATGTGTTTTGCTTCTGATTTGAAAACGTCTGTATTAACGTTCATTTCTTCTAGGCTTCTCTTCCACAAGCCTGTGATATTCTGCAATTTCTCACTAAGGTTTTGCATCTTTTGAGTGAGCATCTCTTCACTATTTTGAATGTCATGAAGGATACTTTGGAGGCTGGATACTTCCTGCTCAAACTGGCTCGTCAAAGACATGGATGATGTCGCTTCCTGCAGGATACTGTCAGTGGACTCAAGCTGCATTTATAACACAAAACAATTCCCAAGGCTGCTTAATAATTTTTGTATTAGAGAAACACACTTTAATAATCAGGAGCATAACACATGCCAAAGTCAAATTCTGAAGATGTCTAAAATATCCAAGTATGTCAGAATTATACTGACAAAAACATTTCTTAATTTATTGGTTTTCACAAATTTAATAGATTGACCCTATGCAAGAAAAATATACACCTGGACATATACTCCTAGATATTTGAGCATTTTCATGGCGGTACATTCAAAAGAAAAATGATGTTAAAAAAGCTTGATATACATCACAATTTTTTCTTTTTTATTCTAATGGAAAGTTACTTGGATGCCATTTTCATGGTTATTTGGCTTTTTAGAAACTATAACTTAGTTTAATATTTGTTACCCTTCTTAAATCCTGTGATTCTGAAGAAGTTTCTGCCTGAAGAAAATTTTTTGACTAACCACTTTATAGAGAAGGTACTAGAATCAGATCTTACAAAGGCAAAAATGAATTAAAAAACTCTCCTCAGTTTATTGTGATAAATCAAATCAAATGGTAAAGTATTCTAAATATCCGTAAATTATGGTAGGCCCGGGTACTTCCTAAAATGTATCTGAAATATAGAAAGGCCATGTTAAGAACCTCTGTTAGTTTACACCAGTGGTTCTCAACCTTCCTAATACCGCGGCCCTTTAATATGGTTCCTGTGGGTTGCAACCCACAGGTTGAGAACCACTGGTCTACACTCAAATACAGATAACAGCTTTACAGAATATGGGAAGCTCTAGAAATGGTCACTAATTTATCATATGCTTGCAGTGCTGTGTTGAAGATATATACTGAATAAGACCCAGTTCTGCCCTTAATCTGCTTACTTTATCTGGGGGAGAAATACAAGTTTGACTGCACCATGACTGGAAAGAGCTATAGAAGCCCTTGGGTAGAGACCCAATGCAGATTTCAATGGTCAAGGAATGTGCTCTAGGAATATTATATAATATTTGCTTGTAATTACTTGCTCTTTGCATCATTTTACACCAGATTAAGCTTTTAAAAACTGCTATGCCAATCATAGCATATACCATTGAAACATCTGTGATGTTTCCTAATACTTCTGGGATAGTCTCAAATTCTATAGCTTCTCCCTGTGCTATTCTTCTCTCCTGTTTACTTAGTTCTGTCCCTACTTCAAGCTTCTGACCAGATTTCAGCTCTTCAGTGCAGTATTCTTCCATAGCCCTGGATGACACCTGGACTCCAGTTGTACCATGTACTTGCTACATATTTGCCACTTAACACATATAATTCAAAACTTTTGAGTGTTTACCCTGTGCTAGATTTTGTACTAGACACAGGGTATAAAATGTAAATATAGCACGGTTCCTGATTTTACAGTTTAATAGGGGAGACAGAGTTTTGAATCTTCTACAGCCTATACTCTAGAGTTGCTATAAAATCTATTAAGTGTCCACTGTGGGCCAGCTCCATTATTAGGTGTGAGGGGAATAGAGATAAAAGTTGCAGTGTTTGCTGTCATGAGGGGTAAGGGAGACGAACAAACAAAATCACAATGGATTATAACTTGTGTTAAGACAGGATTAGTGTAAGGAGCAGTGGATGCTTATAGGAGGACACTGAGGAAAGGCTTAGAAGTGACTCTGAAATCTGACTCAGTAACAGACTGATGAACTAGCCAGATGATGAAGATGTGAAAGCTTCTAAATTCCTCAAGGGAAGAGACCATGTCTTCTGCCTTTTTGTAGCTCCCACAATTCAAAGGACAAAGAATTTGTTGATATTTAGGAAGAAGAATGACTCTAAACCTTCTGGGTCCACTCCAATGAATACCTAAAGCATGCTGTTCCAGGTGACAGGTGGCACAGTGTGTAACAGTACCAATGTAATACCACTTGGAAATGCTGTTTAAAAATTATTTTTAATGTACGCATGTAGCCATATAAGCTCTTTTAAAAATTAATTCTGAGAAAAATTAATTCATTGGTAAGGTTTTATTAGCAGTATTCTGAACTTTTAATTATTACAGGGAACATAATAGTTGTATATCTTTATAGGGTACAAGTGAAGTGTGGACACAGACATATATAATGTGAATTAATCAAATCAGGGTTGAGGTGGCCCCCGCTTCAGGTGTTTATCATTTTTTTGTGTTCGGAAAAATTCCAAGTCCACTCTTTGAGTTATTTCAAAGTATACTGTAACTTATTGTTGATTATTGACTTATTTGCTGACTAGCAGTATTTCGAAGAGGCAAACTTACCTTCACTAAGGTAGTTTCTTGTTTAGGCTGTTCACCAGAGCATCCCTGCCATCTAAACGCAGCACACCACAGGTAGGACAAGACGAACTTTTCGGGATAATAAACCTCAACATTTAATCTACAAATATTTAGTGACTAGTGTACCACAATAACTAGCATTTATGGGCTGCTACTATATTCCAACAGTTTTTTATTTTCTTAAAAAAGAGCTAATACCTTGAATGTATTAGTGCTTGAACATTTGCAAAGAATTTGTATATATGCTAAAGCCTAATTTAACATTGTCCATAGTTTCTTGGAAACTGCAACTTCATGCTAGATGACATATAATCAAACTAATTTTTTTGTATCCATGTTTTAATGAGAGGACATTGGTTAAAACGATGTTATTTAAGGATCTGTTGTATGTCATTCCACTCCACTCAAATTTTCTAAGTACCTGTTGATGACATTAAGGACTCATGTATTATATCCTATCTGATTCTTACTTCTCATTTAATAAATGTTGAAATAGAGGCCACGAGAAGTGAAAGTGCTTTGTAGAGGTCACACAGTTGTGATGAGAGCTACATTTAGCTAGCTCCCCCCCTTACTGCATTAAAGCCAGCAAAGTAAAAGGTAGCCCTTATTATTCCCAGGGCAGAGGAGGAGAGAGCCAGCTACGAAAGGATTGGATGTTTTTGAATTCGACGATAATATTTTAAAATTTGCTTCAAAAGCACATTAATTGCCAAGAAAACTTTTCATTTAAAAAGGAAATCAATTTTGTTCAAAATTCGTTTTTCAATAGCTTTTAATTTGTTTAATTCAATAGCGTTTGATTAGTTTTTCAATAGCTTTTAACCTGAACATATCAGATTTCTAGCTCCTGGGATTTTTTTCTATGAGTGTGTCAGAGTGCCCCCAATAACTGCAACCAGATTATAACTGCACCCTTCCTGGAATCTCTTGACATGTGTCAGGGATGCTAATTTTCATCCATGGCTTTTCTTTCCTGGGGGATTATATGTTTCATCCTGTGTATGAGGTTGCACAGACTTAGACCTCTGTTTTTATAACATCCTTGCCCATGTTGGTGCCAAGTACAAATCCTTGTCTACCTTATGACATGAGTAACAGTTTAGTGAATGAATAAACAAGGAATATTTCCTTCCCAGTGATCTCTTGGTCCCTAGTAGTTAGACAAGGCCCATGTGATGCCTTAGTGATCACAGCTGGTTGGCCCTCTCCTGAGAGGTGAGGGAGTTACAAAATGTTTCTCTTCCATTTCTAAGAATCACAGTAATAATGTGTCTGGTGGAAATCAGCATTAGCAACTTGAAGAAAACACCACAGACATGGCGTTAATTTTAATTTTCATTAGAACTCTTACTTGGCCATACCATCGATATTTACTTTTAGGCTAGTCATTGTTATATTCATCTACATATAACCTTAAAAAGTGGAAAGTAAGGAAAAAATTGAGTTTTCCCGATAAGTGCTGTTTGTAACCTAATTTTATTCCTAAAGATTGACCATATTTTCAGTGCTCTAGATACCTAAGACTTAAGTAGGAAATTAATACCATGTCAATGTGAACGTGACAACAGAAACTGCTACATAAATATAAAAAAAATCTTTAGATGGCCTAATAATCATTAATCTAAAGATTCACTTATCTTTCAAAATGCAATTTGGGTATAAAATGGATCAGAAGGACAATATCAAGACATAGGAGGAACAATGAGAATTAAACTATAATGGTCTAAAAGACAGGAAGAAAGATGTTCTCAGCTGGGACCAAGGAATGGTAGTAAGGAAATAAAATGAGAAAACCTCCCCAGATAAGTCAATTAAGGATTACCTTTTCTGAAATTAAAGTGATTTTACTTTGAAGTCCTTGGAACTCGTTGGTTTTTATTTTCAGTAACTGGTATTGGTTTTCCACTTTTGCAAACTTTTCTGACTGTTGTAATACAAACCTGGAAAAGAAAAAAAAAATATCAGTAATGCCTAATTTTTAAACCTGAATTTCAGAAGAGTATCATATCTACTTCTGGTAAGAATGACATACATTCAGGCATGGATAGCTGCAGCTTTTGTTAGTTTACTTCAACATTCAGCTAGCCTGCAAGGTGGTGGGTATCAATTTAGCTCAGGCAAAGATGAGTTATTACTCCTGTCCACAGTTCAAAGCCCAGGGAACGAGACAGTGATAGATGCATGCACAAGAAATATTTTGGAGGAAGGCATTGTGGACAATTAAATTTAGAATGAGATCTTTGATCTCTATTTTTCTCAAGGCCATATTTGGGCAATAAAAGAAAAGCGTTTTTATGCTGAACTCTAGGAGAAATAAGGGTTATCTTTAAACATATTTAAAAACTAAAATGAGAAGAGTAACTTAAAAGCAGTGGAGTAAGAGGAAGAGAGGGACAACAGTGGCTACAAGTTGTAAAATAGAGCAGCGCCAGTGGCTTAAAGGAGTAGGGTGCTGGCCCCACATGCTGGAGGTAGCGGGTTCAAACCCAGCCCCGGCCAAGAAAAAAAAAAAAGTTGTAAAATAATAGCAAGGTTTTAATAAGAGATATGAAACAAAGCCATTGTCAAAGAGACGATAGGACACATGCAATGTAAGATGTATAAACTGTACGACTGCTTATACGCGACAAGACAGCTCATACACCTATACTTTAGATGTCATTATTATTATTATTTTTTTTGAGACAGTCTCATTATGTTGCCCTTGGTAGAGTGCTGTGGTGTCACAGCTCACAGCAACTTCAAACTCTTGGGTTTAAGTGATTCTTTTGCCTCGGCCTCCTGAGTAGTTGGGACTACAGACACCAGCCACAACACCTGGCTTTTTTGTTGTTGTTGTAGTTGTCATTGTTGTTTAGCAGGCACGGGCCAGTTTGAACCCGCCAGCCGGAATGTATGTGGCTGGCACCCTAACTACTGAGCTACAAGCGCCAAGTCTAGATGTCATTCTAAATTAAAGTTTATTCTTCATCTACTAAAAAGTAAAGAGCAGAAGCATAAAAAAAAAAACACACCCCAATCTTTAAAACAATAAATCAACATCTGTTTGTATAGGATTTGAAATGACCAAGCACAAAAGAAATCTAATACCATCATGTGTAGCTACTTGAACTCAATGCTTCAGGCTCAGAAAAAACAGCAGTTGAAATTCTTTGTATATTGAGTCATTAAAACGCAATGGAGCCCAACCATGAGAAGTGCCTGCCTAAATCACAGTACCCAGCCCAGTAATTTGGAAGCTTCACTGCATATCGTTCTCAGTTGGTAGCTTTAAGAAAGTCTATGTGTGGGTCTCACCTGGCAAGATTCTCACTTAATTGGTATGGGATTGAGGCTTGGATATCGGAAGTTTGAACAGTGTCCCAAGTAATCTGAGTATACCCCCAAGCTAAGAACCACTACTTGACCATGTTTTGTAAAATCCACGTCCACAGAAAGGCAAATATTTAAAGATCCCAAAGCTTAAAGGAGAGATGAAAGAATTTTCTGAGTGTAGCCATCTGAGCTTCGTTCATGCTTGCAAAAGTGGTGATGTTTTGAACTTGTAAGTGGCATTATTAGGGTGATTGCTGCTGAAAAATTGTCCACAGCTAGAACAGATTTTTTGCTTTTTAATTAAATATTTACAATGCTGGATGAAATGAATTTCTTTTGATGATGCTGGTTAATGTCTATCACATGAGAGACTTATAATTCCAGGTTACATAATTAGCCCAGATAGACATTTTTCCTGGGTGCCAGTTAATAACTTTTAAAACTTCAGGTTATTAGAAAAAACTATTATCCTAATTTTCAAAGATGGACGAGTAAACATAAGTCTTTTTTCATTTGCTGTCTTATTTTTGGCTTTTAAGAATTATTTTTTTCCGGGTGGCGCCTGTGGCTCAGTAAGTAGGATGCTGGCCCCATATACTGAGGGTGGTGGGTTCGAACCCCACCCCGGCCAAACTGCAACAAAAAAACAGCTGGGCATTGTGGTGGGTGTCGATAATCCCAGCTACTCGGGAGACTGAGGCAAGAGAATCGCCTAAGCCCAAGAGCTGGAGGTTGCTGTGAGCTGTGATGCCACGACGTTCTACCGAGGGTGACAGAGACTTTGTGTCTTAAAAAAAAATCATTTTTTTCCTTCAGAGTACAGGTGTATCTGAGACCAGCAGATAGAGACCAAAGAGAGAGACCAGCTTGAAAAGAGTTATTGGGACTAGTTTTAACATCTAATGTTACTCCATAACATTATGTCAAGAATTTATACTTTTGATCAGCAAGTTTATTCAGAATGAAATTATAATAAAAGAGACTTTTGTGTGAAAGTTGATCTACCACAGAAACCACGTTATATGACTTTTGATTTTATTACATATTTTCATGCTGCCTACCTAAGCATTACACAGAAGCTTGAAGAAAACTGTGTCATGTTAGTGGAAATATCATTTCTGATATTTTTAAATGTTTGGCCTTTCACTGAAATAAAAAAAAAAGTACCCTTCCTACGTAAGAATAGTGCATACAAGAAAAAGATATGCACAAATGTGACAGTGCCAGTGATAAAAAAAAAAAAGGAAGTGGTGGCTCCGTGCCTGTGGCTCAGTGGTTAGGGCACTGGCCACATGCACGGGGGGCTGGTAAGTCCAAACCCAGCCAGGGCCTGCTAAACAACAATGACAACAACAACAACAAAAAATAGCTAGGCGTAGTGTTGAGTGCCCACAGTCTGAGCTACTTGGGAAGCTGAGGCAAGAGAATAGCTTAAGCCCAAGCCTTTGAGGTTGCTGTGAGCTGTGACATTACAGCACTCTACTGAGGATAACATAGTGAAACTCTGTCTCAAAAAAAAATGAAGTGGACTCTATGGTGCTGATGAGTTACAACGAATTTTTCTCTCATATGTGCCAGGCATATTCTAAGTGTTCTATAAACAGTAATTCATTTAACATTAAGGAAGAAGATGGTTGAAACATCCAGTTTTCAAATTAGCATCCGTGTTAGTGCCTAAGGTGCTTTATTTCCTTAGAGGCATATTCTAATAGGAGCAGTTTCCAGGCTTCCCCCTGAGAAAGAGTCTGCTAAGAGGTAGCGCTTCCAGTAGAAGGAAGAAAAGGACTGTAAGACAAGGACTAGGGAGTTCTGTATTTAGGATCTTGGGGGTTTTTTTGATTACTATCAAAGGGAGCCAACATATTGTTTAAATTTTAGTTGGACTTGGGTTTTTTTTTTAATTACTATCAAAGGGAGCCAACATATTGTTTAAATGGGTAGTTGGACTACCTTGGCTCTGTCATTTACCAGCTGTATAATCACCTTGGGCAAGTTTAGTAAGTTATCTTTACCATTGTTTCCTCACCTGTAAAGGGAGGATAATACTTCATAGTTTATAGGGTTGTTGAAGAGATTAAGCAGGTTCCAATCTATAAAAGCTCCTAGAACAGACACGTTAGCTATTCTCTAAATACCTTCGCCCTTTCTTTTGGACTAATTTGTGCAGCTGCTCGTCCATCCCTCCTACATACCTTTGGTTGTATAAAGCAGCAGAGTTCTCTCCTATTTGCACTTGATAGAAACCCCACGACTTTTCCTCTTTGAACACTAAGCATAACCCAGGTTGGGTTTATAATAGATGAAGGATAGAACTGATTACACGTCACTAAAGCACTAGGACTCTCTTACCCTGTTTGGGGGCCTCTTCTAATTATCACATAACTAAGACCCTGTGAAAGTTATTAGACACGGGAGAAAGAGAGCCAGGGGGTGTTCAGGGTAGGCGTTACAAAAGGAATCTTCCTGACTCCTTCCTAATCCGGTGCAGTCTATAGAAACTGCATACAGATTTAGGACCTGCGGTAATGAAGGGTGTACATTTCCCTGGAAGGCATTATCAGGGTGTGCTAATCATCAGGGTGTGCTGCCTCTACACAGCTCCTGTGGGAACCTTAGATGGTGACTCTCCGGGCTGGGACTGACCAGGTCTCCGCCAGGTTTATCTATCGTCCAGACACAGACCCTGTGCTATCTTGCTCGGGAACAATTACCCTTAGGTGCTCGAGGGCTATTCGCCTTAGTAGAAGGGAGAGAAACAGGCTTAACAGGAGAGTAAATCTTAGCAGTCTTCTTTGAGAGATGCTGGGCAGACACCTTGAGAGCAGGAGAAGCCAGAGTCAGAGTGAGTCTGTGAAAGAATAGCTTGCACGCTCCCCAACTCAGATCCCCATGCCCTTATCACCAAGGTGTTATATTACCCAATTGTTATGGCTTTTCTTATAATTACAGAGTGTTCTGAGCTTAGCTCTTGCTTCTCCTTTCCTTGAGCTATATGGTCCGCTACAGGTGACAGCTGATTGAAGAGTTATAAATACAGGATTTCCTCTTTCAATTTCATAATGAAAAGAGGCAAATAACCTAAGGAAGCTGTTGGTGTGGACCTTCTGCAAGAAAGGAAGTTCCAAGGCCACTATTAAGATCAATTCTCATTTAGCCTACTTTATAGTCGGCTACAGCTTCTTCTTTTAGCCCTATACCTAAGGTTCAGGAAAATATTGACCATATGTCATTATTTAAAAGCAGTGCATTTAAAGTATAACCCTATCTTTTAGATACAATTCTAACATCAAAAGAAAGCAGCTAGAAATGGAGTTAACCAAGATTTTATAGTACAAATGATTTATAGAGAAAATTATGTTGGGTAATTTTTTTTTGAGAAAAAAACTGGAGTCATGATTTGAAGAGCTTCTTGAACGTAATTATATATAACAAATGCTATATAAAACTTTTACCAAAGCAATTTAAAAATCTGTTGGAACTTCTAGAAGGAACTTAAAAATTTTACATGGAATTTCCAGTTGATTACATTTCTATATAATTTAATAACCTTGTGCCAAAAGTTTTGTCTTGTTCAGTAACTTCACAACTTTTTAACTTTTTTTCCTTTTTTGTTTTTTTTTTGAGACAAGAGTCTCACTTAGTTGCCCTTGGTAGAATGCCCTTGGCATCATAGCTCACAGCAATCTCAAACTCTTGGGGGCGCAAGCAATCCTCTTGCCTCAGCCTCCCAAGTATCTGGGACTACAGGTGACCACCACAAGGCCCAACTAGGTTTTAGAGATGGGGTCTCCCTTTTGTTCAGGCTGGTCTCAAACCCCTGAGCTCAAGCAATCCATCCACCTCAGTCTCTCAGAGTGCTAGGATTACAGGTGTCAGCCATTGTGCGTGGCCTTATAACTTTCTGAAAGTATTAATAAAATCTCTTTAATCCTATCTGAACATTTTCCTCAACACTTCATATGACGTTCATGCCATATAGCTCTAGACAACTGTTAAGAGATGAAATTTATTGTCAGGATAACACAAGATGATATATCAGGACTTTATTTAGCAGAGAGAAGATACTGAAGTAACAGACTTTAAAGTTTTTATGTATTATTTTTGTTTTCTTTCCAAACAAGAATCCAAATATGAAGGGTATGAAGATACTGATAGAGTGAGATGCCTTGAAATCCTCCTTGGGCAGTGGAAGAGTTCAGATTTTTTTCTCCCAGCTCAATTAGACAAAGAGTAAGGATGGATAAGCAGTGTTTAAGTGTATACACATAGGCATATAGGTTTTCTGTAGCAAAAGATTACACAAGAGGAATTAAGAGTTAAGTATTTTAATAACAAGTATTATTTATATGTATTTTTTTGAGACAGAGTCTCCCTCTATCACCCTGTGATAGAGGCATCACAGCTCACAGCAACCTCAAACTCTTGGGCTCAGGCGATCCCCTTGCCTCGGCCTTCCACATAGCTGGCACTACAGGCACTTAACCACAATGCCTGGCTAATTTTTCTATTTTTAGTAGAGATGGGGTCTCGCTCTTGCTCAGGCTGATTTCAAACTTGAGCACAAGCAATCCGCCCTCCTAAGCCTCCCAGAGTGCTGGGATTACAGGCACGAGACACCGCTCCTGGCCTAAAAAATAATTTTTGATTTAGCATTGTTTTATCATTTTCCAAAGACATTCATTAACAGTAAATTCCTGAGGTGAAGCATCTGCTTTTCAAGGTTTATTCCCTTAAAATTTACTTTCCTACTAGAACTTTCTCCTAAGATCGTAACTAACTCCTCAATACAAAAAGGTTTTAGGTCATGCATTTTAAGACATAAGAGTAGTTTGCTTACAACAGTAAATTCAGTACACTTATCTCTTAAGATCAAAATTAAAACATTCAATATTATTAAAATAACTATCTTTTTTGAAAAGAGCATTTAATAATCAATATTTCATTTTATTGTAACAAATCTTTTATTAAGTTTGAAAACCACACGACTTGGGATGAGTCACCAGTTAATTCCAAATGCACTAGTTTCAAAAATGCACTAGACTTCCAAGATCTCTTCAATAATTCCATTACTCTGGAACACTGACAATTCTCTTAAGTACTTTACAAATTGGTGAAAAATCGAGAAAAATTCTATTAAAGTGACAGTCTTGTTATTAAAATGACATAGGTTATTCCTAAAGAAAATGGGGGAAATCTTTTGTTTTCTTTTTTGACAGATCTCACTGTGTTGCCCAGGTTAGAGTGCTGTGGCGTTAGTCTGGTTCACAGCAACCTCAAACTCCTGGGTTGAAGTGATCCTCCTGTCTGAGCCTCTCCAGTACAGTGTGCCACCATACCTAACTAATTTTTATTTTTATTTTTTTTAGATATGGGGTCTCGCTATGTTGCCCAGGCTGGTCTTGAATCTGGCCTCAAGTGGCTTCCCAAAGCGATGGGAGTACAGGCATGAGTCACTGCGCCCAGCCATTACGTTAGTTTTAAAGTTATTTCTAATATTCACTTTTCCTATAATACCAAGTATATCTCTATTTTCTTAGTTTAAAAACTGTTTAATTGTTAAGTGAACCCAAGCGCTATACTTTTGTAACTTGACAATATTAAAGTTCCATCTGTAACTCAGGAAAAGTCTTTGAATTCATGGCGCGTAAACATCAAAATATAAGAAATCCTCCAAACGTTGCTATTATATATAACACTGCTTTGAGATCATAATGAGCTCTTTTACTTAAAGTTGCAAACTTTTTCATTAGGCATTTATGGGGCAAGTGGGATGGGGGCAAATTTGTCACCAACAACCGCACAGCAGACAGGAAGCAACGGTTTCTTAACAACGTGGAAGCTCCCTCCGCGTAGTAGGTGTTTCAGAAAGCGTGGCCGACTCCGCAGCTCTTAAATGGATGACTTGTTCCCAAACCAACCCCTTAGTGTTAGTCCAGTGGAGCGATAGGGTCATGCTACTGATACACAGAACGAATGAGTGATCAGAAAGGTGCCAATGACAAAAAGTTGGGCTGCGTCCTTCCTCTGGGATCGCAGCAAAGTAACAGAAGCCACAAGTCCGGGGGCTGGAGGTTAGCGGGATGCCCGACCGGGTGGGAACCTGAGCAGCGGGTCGCACAGCAGGCCGGCCACGCCGGGCGGCCTCGCGTCCACTTACCAGGCCAGGCCCAGGCACGTCCCCAGCGACAGCAGGCTCAGGCCCGTCCGGGGGTCCGCCCAGCACCCCCCTCCGCCGCCCCGGACCTCCGGGCTCTTTCCGCCCTCACTCCGCTTCCCAGGCTCCGCTGGGGCTCCCTTGGGTCCCGACTTCTTCCGACTCTTCACCTCGGACATGTCTAGAGGTCTTAAGCACTACACACCCAGAGAGGGACGTGGCCGCCTCGGCGTCCCAGGGCAGCCTCGGCCGTGACCGCGCCCCCTCATAGACTTGGCGCCGCCCAGAAACCAACCCCTTCCTTCTGCCGGCCGTCCCCGATGCTTCACAACGCCTCAGCCACGGTTCGCTGGGCCCTCCAGTTGCTGTGAGCACCTACTCAACCACCCGCTTTTACTTTGAAACTGACGCAACCCGCGGAAACTGAAGCTCCCGGGAGCGCGCAGCCGCCAGGACCCGCGGTTCCGAGGCGGGGCGTGACCGCGCGCGCCACGTTGAGTGCGCTGCCCCCCCTGCCCTTCCCTCATAGGAAACCGGCGCGTCCCTGAGCTTTAGCCCCGCCCCCGCCGCGGGGTGGGCGGACACTTCCTCATACGCGCGCGGGCACGAGCCCGGGCGGGAGCGCGCGCGGCGGCGGCTGCCCCAAGAGGTTCGGAGGGGCGTGTTTATTTGCATGAGCGGGCGCGCGCTGTCCGGGCGGGGCGAGCCAGGCGGGCCGCGCGGGCCGGGTGGGGTTTGACTGCTCGATGGTCTCGAGGCGGAACGGAGGAGATAAGGCGCTAATGCTTGCTCTCTGGGTTGAAGGGGCGAGGGAACCGGAGGCGAGGAGTCTGGGCCGTCAGCGACCCGCCAAGACTTGAAGCAGCCGCGGCGGCGTCCGGAGTGGCGCCGGGCTCCCGCGGGGTGCAGCCGCCCCCGCCGCCGGGGGAGGGAGTGCCAGGTCCAGCGGCCCGCTTCCCTTTGTATCCAGGAGCAGGGGCCACGGGAGGGCAGCCCGCTGGCCGGGCCTCCCCTCGCACCCCGGGCTGTGGGGTCCGCCTGCGGGGCAGACGCCTACCTCCCCTCCCCTCCGAGGTCCCCGGGGGTCTTCCTGTGTCCCCGGGCTGCGGAGACCCAGGCGAGGCACTTGTGAGGCGGGGACTTGCCCTGAGGCACAGGGCACACAGAGAACCTGAATTCCACGTCAAAAGCCACTCTGCCATTCCCTCCAGTCAGCCTTGATTTCTCAGGCTGTCCCCTCAGGGCTGCTCTTCCAGGTAAGACCTCGGCGCCAAGGTTTGGGTAAGTTTACCTGCTCGCTTTTCTGTCCCGGCCAGGTTCCTTGGAGGCTCAGTAGCAGATTCAGGGCCTGAGAATTCGGGGGACATGGAACACTTGATAGCTATCCTGCTCCTGTACCAGGAAGAGAAATGATCTTAATGAGTTAGTAGTAAACTATTGAGGTTTTCTTGGACGAACTTACAGTGTACTTCTTAAAATTTTACATCAATGAAGAATTTTGACTTTCCATTTGATATGGTTACAAAAGGTGGAACACTTTTAGAATTCTATTTCATTTTCTGCAGTTCTAAGATGTGTTTAAAATTTACATATTTAAGTTCAATAGGGTTAGGTAAAATTGGAAATTGGTTTCAGAAGACCAAAGAGTGACCATTTGCTTAGCAATTATTGGGCATAACCTAACAATTCACTTTTCTCAAATAGAATTTCATTACTATAAATTGAGGGAGGTTTTATGTCTGGATAATAAAAAAGTATTAACACAAATATTATAATACCCTGGATTCTTATTATAATTGTTGTCAGTTGGGTTTCATGTCAGTACTGAGTATTTTGTGAGTTTTAATAATAAATATATATGTATATATATAATTTTTATATATATTTTAAGAGACAGGGTTTGGCTCTGTCTCCCAGGCTGGAGTGCAATGGCAGAGTTATAGCTTACTATAGTGTAGAATTCCTGGCTCAAGTGATCCTCCTGACTCAGCCTCCTTAGTGGCAGGGACTACAGGAACATGCCACCACACTTGGCTAATTTTGTAAATTTTTTTGTAGAGACAGGGATCTCGCTATGTTGCCCAGGCTTGTCTTGATCTGCTGAGCTCAAGTTATCCTCCCCCCTCAGCTTCTCAAAGTGCTAGAATTGCAACCTAAATCTTTTTTTTTTTTTTTTGTAGAGACAGAGTCTTACTTTATTGCCCTTGGTAGAGTGCCTTGGCGTCAGACAGCTCACAGCAACCTCCGACCCCTGGGCTTAGGCAATTCTCTTGCCTCAGCCTACAGGTGTCTGCCACAATGCCTGGCTACTTTTTTGTTGCAGTTTGGTGAGGGCTGGGTTTGAACCCGCCACCCTTGGTATGTGGGGCCAGTGCCCTACCCACTGAGCCACAGGCGCTGCTTACAACCTACATCTTGTAGGCAAATTCCCTACTTCCCTATTTTTGCAAGTGCCTCATTTGTTGACTTTTCAAAATCATGGTCATTGGAGATCATTCTTCTAAGTGAAATATCACTGGAATGGAGAACAAACACATGTACTCGATACTGGGTTGGAACTGATCAATCAAACTTACATACATATATGAAAGTTAATTTTGGTGAAAATCAAGCGGGGAGAGGGAGAAGGGGATGGGTAAATTGATACCTGTTAGGTGTGGTGCACACTGAGTGGGGGACACGCTTATAACCTTGATTCATTTTGTGCAAAACACAAAGTATGTCAATGAAACACATATGCCCCCTAATATTCTGAAATTAAAAGATAACAACAACAAAACCCTTCCATGGTCAATTTAGAAGCTTGATAATCATTACCCCTCTTTTGTGAGCTCTAAATTATTTGTATCTCTGTTTTTACACTTTGGACATTAACATTCTAATTTTCTTTCTTTTTTTCTTTCACTAGATTGTGAATTCCTTCAGGGATATTACCTAATCTTCCCTGTAGTCTCAGTGGCTGACACACAAGGGGCTCAAATGTGTATGAATGAATAAGCCCATTTAGATATTTTCACTGTACACATACACGTTGGATGAAGTTCAGTTAATGTTTTAAAAACTTGTAGGCATCCTGAACATGGAAAAATTTGCCTTATATTTGAAATACAGTTGGTAGAAACTTTATAGTATTTTACTGTGAAGAATAGTATTCTTCGTGTTTTCTTAATATAAGAAATAGCATCAGAGTATTTCCTGTGCTTTCTGAGAAATGTGTTTACCAATAAAGACATGAGCTGACACCTTGAGTGAGAACTAATAATATCAACAGTGCTCTCTTCAGTCTTATGTCGGGTAATGAAAACAAGTTTCTAAACATTAAGACTTCAGTATGGGCTTGGTACCTGTAGCTCAACAGCTAGGGTGCCAGCCACATACACTGGAGCTGGCAGGTTTGAATCCAGCCCGGGCCTGCCAAACAGCAATGAGGACTACAACCAAAAAATAGCTGGGTTTGTGGCGGGTGCCTGTAGTCCCAGCCACTTGGGAGGCTGAGGCAAGAGAATTGCGTAAGCCCAGGAGTTGGAGGGTGCTGTGAACTGTGACGGCACGGCACTCTAACCAGGGTGACAGCTTGAGACTCTGTCTCCAAAAAAAAAACAAACAAAAAAAAAACTTCAGTATGATCACTATTTTATAAAGTTTTTTTTTTTTTAAGAGACAGAGTCTTGCTTTGTCGCCCTCGGTAGAGTGCTGTGATGTCACAGCTCACAGCAACCTCCATCTCCTGGGCTTAAGGGATTCTCTTGCTTCAGCCTCCTGAGTAGCTGGGACTATAGGCGCCTGGCTATTTTGTTGTTGCAGTTTGGCCGGGGCCAGGTTTGAAGCTGCCATCCTCAGTATATGGGGTGCCTTACTCACTGAGCCATAGGTGCCGCCTTTATTTTATAAAGTCTTAATTTAGAAAAGGAAGTATTGGCTGGGCACAGTGGCTCATACCTATTAATATAATCCTGGCAGTTGGGGCAGTTGAGGTGGGAGTATTGCTTAAAACCAGAAGTTTAAGCCCAGCCCAGCCTGGGCAACATAGTTGGACCCCATCTCTTAAAAAATATATTAGCCCAGCATGGTAGCAAGTGCCTGGATTCCTAACTTCTTGGGAGGTTGAGGCAGGATGCGCACTTGAGTCCAGGAGTTCAAGGCTTTGGTAAGCTATGATCATGCCACTGCACTTTAACATGGGTGACAGAGTAAGACTCTATCTCAAAAAAGAAGTATTTTTACTGTAAAAAAAATTGTCTTAATTGAAAAAATTAAGGCAATGTATAAAAGTACAAAAAAGGAAAATTCCAAATTTTTGTATTCAGAAGTAACCCAAACATTTCGATAAATAAACTTCTAAACATTTCTCTGGGGCGGCGCCTGTGGCTCAGTGAGTAGGGCGCCAGTCCCATATGCCGAGGGTGGTGGGTTCAAACCCAGCCCCGGCCAAACTGCAACAAAAAAATAGCCGGGCATTGTGGTGGGCATCTGTAGTCCCAGCTACTCGGGAGGCTGAGGCAAGAGAATCGCCTAAGCCCAAGAGCTGGAGGTTGCTGTGAGCTGTGACGCCACGGGACTCTACCAAAGGGCCATAAAGTGAGACTCTGTCTCTATAAAAAAAATAAAAAAATAAAAAAATAAACATCTCTCTGTTATTTATGGGATACAAACATATTTTGTGTTTTACAAGGTCAATTAAGGTCAATTTACGAGACAATTAAGTTAGTGAACTCATCCTAGAGAAAGTGCTACAGACCTCATTGCTGATTGTCACAAACAGTCACCTTTGAAGTACTCCCCTTGGGAAGCTATGTACCAATGTCAGCACCTAGTCCACCCTTCAAGCACTTTTTCTAGGATGATTTTGAGAACTTAATTGTAAGACCTTGTACTACAACTGCTGTGATGCCCATTCCAGAAAAAGAGTTCCAAAATTGCTTTGAACTCCTGAGCTCAAGAGATCCTCCCACCTTGGGCTCCCAAAGTGTTAGGATTACAAGCATAAGCCACTACTAGGCTGGCTTTCTTTACCAGTGAGGTCACCCATCTTTTCATATGTTTATTTGCTTCACAGATATTTTGGTGCTTTGCCTATAGCTCATGGTTGACAGCTCAGACAGAGAAAAATTTGAGGGAGCATGGATGCAAAAGCTCGGAATTGTTTGCTTCAATATAAAGACGCTCTGGAAAAGGACATCAAAACAGCCTACATCATGGATCACATGATTGGTGACGGAGTTTTAACAATTTCGGAGGAGGAAAAAGTGAAAAATGAGGTAAAGCCTTCTGAGGCCGTCAGAATAATTTAATGCTTTCCTAATTTTTAGAATTTCATAACTTAGGCTGGGCATGGTGGCTCACCCCTATAATCCTAGTACTCTGGGAGGCCAAAGCAGGTGGATTGCTTGGGCTTAGGAGTTTGAGACCAGCCTGAGCAAGAGTAAGACCCCAGTCTCTACTAAAATTAGACAAACTAGCTGGATATTGTGGCGAGAACCTGTAATCTCAGCTACTTAGGAGGCTAAGACAAAAGGATTGCTCAAACCCAGGAGTTTGAGGTTGCTGTGAGCTATGATGCCATGGTACTCTTATCCAGGGTGACTGAGAACTGAGAGACTGTCTAAAAAAAAAAAAAAAAAGAATTTCATAACTTGCATTGGTCTCTACTAATTTATATCATAAATATATTCATTGTTGTATATACTAAACAACTTAAATTTTTTTTTAGCCTACTCAACAGAAACGGGCAGCTATGCTAATTAAAATGATACTTAAAAAAGATAATTTTTCCTACATATCGTTCTATAATGCTCTACTACTCGAAGGATATAAAGATCTCGCTGCCCTTCTCCAAGATGGCATTCCTGTTGTCTCTTCTTCCAGTGGCAAAGATTCAGTCGGTGGAATAACTACATATGGTTTGTATCATAGATACCTTCTATTGCGTTACTATCCCAGTGCTTACATTGCTGCAGGTTTGTGTCATTGTAGATGTAATCATCTAAGGAGAGTGTGATCAGTTCACTGAAAAGTGTGTGCGAAAAGTGTGATGTTTTCAATTGAAATCTTTCTTATTTACGTCCGTGTTAACTCGCGCATTTTTTCTTGCCCAATGAACTGTTTGCTACTTTTATTGTACGTAGTCTAATTTTTAGAGATAAAAAGGTCCTTATTTAAGTTATTTTTCAGTGATGTATGTTTCAGGTTCATAGGAAAGAATAAGAATCTTTAGAAATCCATGTTCTTGAAAGGAATTCTGTAAATATTTTTTCCCTTTGTTTATACTCTCCTTCCTAATCTTCACTATGAGAGAAGGGCTGGAGACTCTAGGAGTAATGGGCTGAGTAAGAGCAGGTATAGATGGAGACTTCCATTGTTCATAGCATCTTGAAGGGTATCCATTTTCTGAGAAATCACAAAGTGAAGTTTATGTGCTAGCCACATTTTCTTACTTCTTTTGGAAATTCAAAGCTAAGTCTCAGCCATGCTCTGTTTGGTGTCTGTGGTGTTACCTGAGTGTCCATTTCAAATACTCACATTTGTTTTCAATTTCAGTAAGGACAGTTCTGTGTGAAGGTGGAGTACCACAGAGGCCAGTTGTTTTTGTTACTAGGAAGAAGCTGGTGAATGCAATTCAGCAAAAGCTCTTCAAATTGAATGGTGAACCGGGATGGGTCACCATATATGGAATGGCAGGCTGTGGGAAGTCTGTATTAGCTGCAGAAGCTGTTCGAGATCATTCTCTCTTAGAAGGTAAGTGTCTTAGTCTATTTCATAGTCTGGTAGGGTAGAAAGATATGTAAAAAATGTGTGTGATAAATGAACAGTAAAAGCAACTATAAGGTACAAAGTTAGAACAAAGGAAGGACGTTGTTTCAACTTTCTGGAGGAAGAAAATGGACAGGATGAGCTTCCTGAATGAGATGACATTTTTGCTGGAGTCTGGAGAAAATAAGTTTGTCTGGCAGACTGTGTAGGGATAGGAGAGCAGTGGGTGGTTGCTATAATGGAAAGTGGGATACTGGGAAGAAGAGTCCTTAAGACATGTAGTGCAGGGGTATCGCTGACCTTCCTTGTAAGTCTGTTAGGTTCTCAGGTGTTCATTAGGAATAGTGGAGCTGCATCAGTTTTTGCTTGCCTTCATTCATTGGTGAGTTCTCTCTGCATAACACTTCTAGAGGAATTAGAAAACAATTATTGGCTCACCAACCCAGGAATGGATTAACAAGCTGAGGTATATATATATATCATGGAATATTATTTAGCCATTAAAAAAAATGGAGACTTTACAGCCTTTGTGTTAACTTGGATGGAAGTGGAACACATTATTCTTAGTAAAGCATCACAAGAACGGAGAAGCAAGAATCCAGTGTCTCAATTCTAATATGTAGACAGTAGATGAAGTAACACAAGGGGTGGGGTAGGAGAATGAGGGAGGTGGGAGAGGGGAGGAAGGAGGAGGATTGGGGGGTCAGGTGTATAGCATACCTCTTGAGGGTGGGACACAAATATAAGAGGGAATTTATCTAGCAGGCAATCGGTGTGACGTGACTTTCTACCCTCAATGAATCCAAAACAATAAAAGAAAAAAAAAGACTGAAAAAGAAACAATGACTGGCTTCTAATATGCGAGACATAATCAACAGTTTAGATGACAGAAGGAATGAAATATGCAGTGAACTTCTAGGAGAGTTGTAACAATGGAGGCTAGGGCACTCCTGTTGTACACACATGGCTTTAGTTTCTGCTTCATAGACTTTGCTAGCAGTATCGATTATACTCTTGTCAGAGGGACACTAGTTCCTCATCCTTGTTTTTTCTCCTCTGTCATTACGGAGAACTTCCTGGGACTTCACTTCTTGTAAGTTTTGTTAATGTCTACTGCAAAGTTGATAAGATTTTTTTCAAGATGAATTTGGCTCAGGTTCCTTTAGTGTGAAGAAGTGAGTTTTCCTTTCAATATTGTGGTAAACTTTCTTTAAAATATAATAAATATTTATATCAATTTATAGGGTTACAAGAATACCTCCTATTTAAATTGCTCCACATTATTGCGATAACTACTCAATTTTAGGGATTAAAATTTAACAACAACTTATGGAATTAAACATTAAAGAATCATATTGTGCAAATTGCTATCTTGGAACAGATCTTAGCTATTTTGTTATGAGAAAATCCCAGAAATACTGGCAGTTTTCCAGTACATGTGAGCTTAATTCCTATTCTTACAGCCTTTGCCTTTCCCACAAAGCAGTCCTTCTAATGCAATTAACATATGTTCCTTGTAAATCTCTGTGAATGTGAGTGTTCTTATAAAATGTATATGTTGTTTGTGTGTATTTTGTTTGCATAGTGTTATGGTATTATTTTATTCTACTTCTTCTCTCCTGTGACACTATCTTTTAAATGTTTATCCTCTTTACTGTGTGTATAAATTATTTGTTATACCCAATTGCTACCCAGTGCATCCAACACATTTTACTGCCCCTTTCCCTACATAAATAGATAAGTAGATTGTCTCCAGCTCTCTGCTGCTCCAGCAAAGCTCCAAAACTTCCACAGGAGTGAGAATTTCTATTTTTTATTTTTTCAGTTTTTGGCCGGGGCCGGGCTTGAACCTGCCACCCCCAGTATATGGGGCCGGTGCCCTACTCCTTGAGGCACAGGTGTCACCCCAGGAGTGAGTGTGTGTAGTCAGAAACAGAATTGCTAAATTATAGGTTATATGAATGTCAAATTTGAATGCTCTCCAATCTGAACATTTCCACCAACAGGGTAGAGGAACACGAGTATTCTTACTTTCCCAGTGACAGTTGAAGTGATCTAGCTTTGTAATTTTTGCTATGCCAGCCAGTGCAAAGTGATATCTTTTTTTTGTGTGTGTGGTTTTTAGCCGGGTCTGGGTTTGAACCTACCACCTCTGGCATGTGGGACTTGCGCCCTACCCCTTTGAGCCACAGGCACCGCCCTAAAGTGGTATCTTTTAAATTGCAATTTCTCTGATAACTCAAGTTATCCCCCCTCCCCCCTCCTCCTCCACCTCCTCCTCCTCCTTTCTCTCTCTCTCTCTCTCTCTCTCTCTCTCTCTCTCTCTCTCTCTCTCTCGTTTTTTTTTTTTTTTAATAAGAGTCTCAGTCTGCTGCCCTCAGTACAGAACCATGGTGTCATAGCTCACAGCAACCTCAAACTCTTGGGCTCAAGTGATCACCTTGTCTCAGCCTCCCAAATAGCTGGTATTAAAGGCACCTATCAAAACTTGCTCAAGCTGTTCTCGAACTCCTGAGCGCAGGCAAACAGCCCACTTTGGCCTCCCAGAGTGCTAGGATTACACTGCTTCTGGCCAGTTTTTTAGGAGTTTCTTGATATTCTAGATATTAGACTTCGTTGACTTTAGACTTTGTAAATTCTTGTGTGTATTAACTTTGTCCTGGATGTTCTCAGTAGAGGAGAAATCTTTAATTCTGATATCAAATTAATTTTTTGGCCTTCTAATTTGTGTTTCCTGAGTTATGCTCAAGTAGTCCTATTACAGTCTTACTGGTCATAGTTTGCTCTTTAATCTCTGTAGCCTCTTGTATGTCCACTAGCTCAAAAATAGATGGTTTCCCAAAACTAAATTTTAATTTCTGGATTTCATTTTCATTTTTAAATATAGGAATATGTGATTTTTGCCATTCGATTATGGTGCAAAATCTTTTTCTTTAAAAGTATATAGATAGTGTAAGAGTTATACACTTGACTGGGGTTCCTATGGAAATGTTATCATAGGGTGATGGATGTTATAAAGAGTATTAAATTCTTAACCATTTATGTATATATATATTTTTAAGTAACCCAGGAACCTTAATTTTTTCTTATTTGTAGGGAAATTGTAAAGCGTTGTCATATCTTTAAACACTATTGTATTTATATGTGGAGTTGTTAAAGCACAAAAGCTTTCCATGTAGGCTGTCTACTTACTTGTTTCTGTCCTTCACAAGATTTCTTTGATGCCATCAGATTATTAATTGCTACCAGGGTAAAGCCTCATGTGAAAGAAGTAGAATACAGTTAGTTTTCTCTGAACAAGTTTCTTTGAATGAGTTACAAGTGTAGCCTCATTTGAGGCTACATTGCTCCCTCTTGTGCCCATAGGCAGGATGTTTCGATTCTTTATGAAATGTGGAATTAATGGTTTAGTATTCAACTAGAGGTCATATTGTGATGGTAGGAGGTTTGCATATCAGGTGGTTATTTGGTCTGCTTTTTTAAAAAGCAGGTAGTATTTTTTTACTTGTGTTTATACTCCCCTCATTTTTTATTAGCTTTAATTTAGGAAAGAAAAGATTTTGACCTAGGAATAGGTACTTACATTATAGTGCGAAAGATTTTACTAAGTGGCTACATCAGAATACTTTCTTTGCCTTGTCTTTAATCCTGAGATGATTTTTAAAAATTTTAAATAGTTAGCACAAATTAAAAAAAGCTTAAGGCAACAAGTAGTTTATATTTATACCTTTTTTGTTTTAAAAAATATTATAAAAGTAGTATTTTCATTTAAAAAGAAATAAAAGGTCTCTTTATTTACCTTTCTTTACTTTCTCTTAAATTGTAAATCCTACCCCAGAGATTATTTTGGTTAATAGTTTGGATTGAATTTTTCCAAACTTTATTCTGTACATTTACAAATATGCACATACAAAAAATATAACATTAAATGAAGCCTCAGGGATTTGCTGTTTTATAACTTTTTTAAAATTTGAGACAGAGTCTCACTTTGTCACCCTTGGCAGAGTGTCGTGGCGTCATAGCTCACAGCAACCTCAAACTCTTGGGCTCAAGTGATCTTCTTTCCTTAACCTCCCGAGTAGCTGACAGTACACATGCCTGCCACAACGCTTCGCTATTTTTAGAGATGGGGTCTCGCTCTGGCTCAGACTGGTCTCAAACTCCTGAGCTCAAGCAATCCACTCGCCTTGGCATCCCAGAGTCCTAGGATTACTGGCATGAGCCACCATGCCCAGCCCAGTTGATGTACTGTTGATGTACACTTTATTTCCTAAATTAAAGCTGAGAAAATGAGGGGACTATAAACACATGTAAGAAAAAATACTGCCTGCTTTAAAAGACAAACAGGGGCTCAGCTCCTGTAGCACAGCGGTTATAGCATCAGCCATGAACACCCAGGCTGGTGGGTTCGAGCCCAGCCTGGACCAGCTAAACAACAATGACATGGCTCTCTACTGAGGGCAACATAGGGAGACTCTGTCCCCCCAAAAAAAGTTAATAAATAAATAAAAATAAAAGACAAACAGGAAGCTTTAGGAGTAAAACAGTAGCACTGTCTATCTTATTCTGAGACACTAGCATTGATAATCAAACCAGGTTTCTTTTTTGAAACAGAGTTTCACTATGTCACCCTCTGTAAAGTGCTAAGGCATTGTAGCTCACAGCAACCTCAAACTCTTGGGCTTACGTGATTCTTTCTTGCCTCAGCCTCCCAAGTAGCTGGGACTACAGGCGCCCACCACAACACTGGCTATTTTTTTGTTGCAGTTGTCATTGTTGGTTAGCTGGCCCAGGCCGAGTTCCAACCTGCCAGTGTGGGTGTATGTGGCTGGTGCCATGGCCACTGTGTTATAGGCACCAAGCCCAAACCAGGTTTCATAGCCTTGTCTCTACTTGGAATCTTATTGCAGAGTTCTGTCTCTTGGTAATTTATTGTATTTTATCAGGTGTCTAATCTGTAGACCATGGGTCACATGGCTGATTTTGTGAGGATTTTTTTTGCTTATCTGTGGTGTTGGATGTCATGAAAAGTATGCATGGACCTTTTTTGTGCTAATCAACTTTGGTTAGTGTTTTGTGTATTTAATGTGTGGCCCAAGACAACTCTTACTTTTCCAACATGTGGCAGAGAATAAAAAAGGCTGGACATGCTGCATGCAGCCACCACTCAGTACATTGCAAAGTTCTTATCTAGGCCTCTTCTCATTCCCGTTCTTCCGCCAGACCCTCTAAGCCTCCTCCTCTAGAGGAGACTTCTGTGTGGCCAGCCTGTTAGAACGTTCACCTCATTGCCTTATGTGAAACCGGGCAGTTTCCCGAAGGTGACTACCTTCTCCAGAACCACCTTCAAAACGTGGATTCCACATACTTCAGCACCAGGAAATGGGCAGGTGTCATTTTTGCTTTCTGTTATCTCATCCAGACCATTCATACTTCTTTCTCCAGCTGAATTCTTTGAAGTTAATTTCTCTAATCTTTTTGGGTTATGTCATCATCCTTTCATTCTTTGACAATTGGAGTTCACTTAAATAGCCTTCCTCCAAGGCCCTTTATCTGTTGGCATTCTTAGTGACTTTGATATTTATGTGGAGGAATCAGCCAAGGTTTTGGTCTCTTGGTTCTTTGACCTCTTTGTCTCTGATGACCATTTTCTTTACTCCCCTTTACCCATGTTCTTCCCTGATCACAGGTGGGACCCTGATCCTTGTCTTCACTAGAACTGTAGCATCATTGGAATCTTTTTTTTCTCTCTCACATTGTCATCTTAGGAGCTAGCATTATTGGAATCTTGATATTAAACATTCCATTCTACTCTTCGTCCCCTCCACCCATTTTGTTCTTCAAGTTCATTGCTGTAGTTAGACCTACCAAGACTTCTCATCTGTTGATGCCATAATATCATCACTATTCTCACACATTCCTGCCTAGATTTGGGCCTAGATTTTATTGAATTTATCATTTCCTGAATTTACTGATTTACTGAATTTATCATTCAGTCACTTCTTAGCACATACTCTTCATCTTTAGTTTTCTCCTTATCTGGAGTAAAAGCTGATTTTCTTTTCTCTCTGCTGGTAGATGGAGTAAGGTTCCTTCTTGCTCCTGAAAGCTTTATCCAGACATCACTTCCTATTTCTGGGGAATAGAGTTCCAATTTAATTTTTCTGGGTTTATTGAGTAGCTATACCACCATATTGGAATTCACAGGGTATAATCAAAAAACAGCTTTACTCTTTTTCCTCATTGCTGTCAAACTTCTTCTCAAGAATGATCCTTTCCTTGACCTTTTATAAGTTCAAAGTCCACACATCACTTCAAGGTATAAACAGTCTCATTTCAGTAATTAAAATGTCAAATCCTATTTAAAACTCCAAACTTCATCACTTGGGCCTGGCTCAGACTTGGGAATTATGTGGTAAGAAAGTAGGTTAGGGTGGACATTGCAGGTTGTTCTAACTTTTCCCTGGTGCAAAGAGCACTGCAGTAAATATCCGTGTAGAGGCAGAATAGAGCAGAAATTGAGAATTGATGCTGCAGGTTTGAATCCCACCTTTGTTTTATTCGCTGTTACCTTGGACAAATTACTCCACTTTTCTATACCTCAGTTTCCTTATCTTCAAAACTGGGACAATACTAGCTAGTTAGTGTCTGCTTGATAGTATATTATAAGATTAAATGAATTAACATATCTAGAACTATTAGAATAGTGCCCAATAAATATCCTTAATAGGTCTTTGTGCATATGTACAAGGGTTTTTTTTGATGATTAAGTTTTTATAATAGTGATGTATGTGTATTTAATTATTTGTGAATGTCAGTGAATACATTGGCCAGTGAATGTAATTTAACTCATTTATCTTTGTGTCTATTTTTTGCTTTGTTTATACTAATGTTACTGTTTACCTTTTTTTACACTTAAGAACCCCTCATACTTTTTTTTTTTTTGAGACAGAGTCTCAAGCTGTCACCCTGGGTAGAGTGCCACAGTGTTACAGCTCACAGCAACCTTAAACTCTTGGGCTTAAGCGATTCTCTTGCCTCAGCCTTCCAAGTAGCTGGGACCACAGGCACCTGCCACAAAGCCCTGCTTTTTTTTTTTTTTTTGGTTGTAGTTGTCATTGTTTGGCAGGCCCAGGCTGGGTTCGAATCCACCAGCTCCAGTGTATGTGGCTGGTGCTCTAGCTGCTGAGCTATAGGCGCCGAGCCCCTCATAGTGTTTTTATCTATGTGGAGCTGATTAGGTATAGTCTTAAGACAGATTTTTAGTTCCTGATGTATGTGTAAATAAAATACATCTTTCAAGACATATTATAGCTTAACAATGAAGATGATGATCATGGTAGTATAAAGGCCACCTTTATAAGTGCTTACTAGTTCAAAGCCTAATATTTGTGAGGTGCTCTCAGATCCATAACACTAATATGCTGATAGTTAGTGCAGCAATTTCATGTATTTTATATCATTAATTTTCATAACAATTCTGACATAGATAGAATAGATTGTCTTATTCCAGTATAATAAATGAAACTGATGTGATTTGCTAAAGATTGCTTAGCTATTAAGAAGTAGAGCCAAACTTGAATCTATCTTCTTATTTTAAGTCTGTATAAAAAATCCATAATGAGTGAGTTATGTGTTCCAGGACATCAGTGGTTCTCATCTGGGGGTGATTTTGGTCCCCAGGGGATATTTGACAGTGTTCGGAGACATTTTTGGTTGTCAGTACTGGTAAGGGGACTCTTACTGGCATCTAGTAGATTTGGGCTAGTGCGGCTGTTGAACAGCCTGTCATGCACAGGGCAGTTCCTCACAACAAAGAATTATCAGCCTCAAAGTCAGAAGGGCTGAGGTCCAGAAACTGCTGTCGTAAAGATCACTGATGACTTAGGACAAAGATGGTGAAATTTTGCTTGGTAGGATCTTCCTGATAAGCAGGTTTACTCCATACTTCTATAAAGCTTAACAATAATCTGTACACAGAATTATAACCCAAATCAAGAGAATTTGAAGATGTGATAGGATTGAAGTAAATCTGATGCTTGACAGTGAAACCATTCAGAGGAGAACTCCTGTTCCAGGGTCTTCAGTTTATTCTTTTCCTCACTAGGTTGTTTCCCCAGTGGTGTGCACTGGGTTTCGGTTGGGAAACAGGACAAATCTGGGCTTCTGATGAAAATGCAGAATCTTTGTACACGGTTGGATCCGGATGAGAGTTTTTCCCAGCGGCTTCCACATAATATTGAAGAGGCTAAAGATCGTCTCCGCATTTTGATGCTTCGCAAATATCCAAGGTACAAATGGTCAAATTTAGTTAGTGTGTGAAGTCCCAATGAGACTTAACTACTGACATTATGAGAATATTGTGCCTTTTGCCTGCTATTCTGTAGAGCAGTTTAGAAAGTACCATTGCTTTCCTACTTCTCTCTTTTGTATTTTTTAAAAATAAAGTGACTGCCATTTCACCTTAAATTGTCACTTTTTTTTTTTTTTTTTGTAGAGACAGAGTTTCCCTTTATTGCCCTTGGTAGAGGGCTGTGACATCACATAGCTCACAGCAACCTCCAACTCCTGGACTTAAGTGATTCTTTTGCCTCAGCCTCCAGAGGAGCTGGGACTGCAGGCACCTGCCACAATGCCCGGCTATAAAATTGCTACTTTTCTCTTCTTTGCATTCTGCCTACATCATCTGATATGTATCATACCATTGTAGGCTGTTCAAAAATGTCTTACGCAGGTGAATTGGTAAGCAGTCTTTGCTAGAAAGTGCAAACTTTTTTGAATCCATTATTTCTAATGGACTGATATAGAATGAGAGGCAGTAAATGCAGGCAACTAATAAAAGTCTGGAAGGATTTTTAAGGGAACCCTTCTGTTGGGTTGTCTTATTTTTTACTTATTTGTTTTTTCAAGTGCACCAGAATGAGTGTTGTCTTAGGTTTCAGAGGTATAATGTGACTCTTCTGCTTCAAGAATGAGTTTGTTTTGTTTTTCCATTAAGTAATTAATTAAATACTTACTGTTACAATTTTTTATTTTTTCTGAGACAGACTCTCATTATGTCACCCTGGGTAGAGTGCCGTGGTGTCACAGGTCACAGCAACCTTCAATTCTTGGGCTTAAATGATTCTCCTGCCTCCCAAGTAGCTGGGTCTCCAGGCGCCTGCCACCACACCCCACTATTTTTTGGTTGTAGTTGTCATTGTTGTTTGGCAGGCCTGGGCTGGATTCGAACCTACCAGCTCCAGTGTATGTGGCTGGTGCCCTAGCCGCTGAGCTATAGGCAGCAATCCACTTACTGTTATAATGATGTGCCAGGTATTGTTATCAATTGTTTCACAGATTTTTTTTTTTTTTTTTCTTTTTTTTTTGAGATAGAGTCTCTGTCACCCTGGGTAGAGTGCCGTGACGCATAGCTCACAGCAACCTCAAACTCTTGGGCTTAAGCAATCCTCTTGCCTCAGCCTCTGGAGTAGTAGGGACTACAGGTGCCTGAAACAATGCCTTGCTGGTTTTTCTATATATATATATATCTTTTTTTTTTTAGTAGAGATGGGGTCTTGCTCTGGCTCAGGCTGGTCTTGAACTCCTGAGCTCAAGTGATCCACCTGCCTTGACCTCCCAGAGTTGTCTAGGATTACAGGTGTGAGCTACCTTGCCTGGCCTCTGTTTGACAGTTTTTGTTAGACAAAAGGAGATGGCAGTTTAGTTGCTATTTGTGTTAGGAGTATGTATATAGCCTGGGATTCAGTCAATAATTTGATTTCTGCGACCGAGCAGCCCTTCTTACTGAGCAGCCATTCTTTTTTTTTGTTGTTATTGTTGTTCATTTAACTGACATGGAGTGTTGTGCCAGGTTCTAGGCCAAGTGCTGCAGGTACAAAGATGAATGAATCTATACCTGGGGAGGTTACAGTATGTTGAGCGAGAAGTGGCTTTGAGCTTTTTTTAAATGTCTTCATGTACCTGAGGATGCAGTGTACTTTCATATGTAACAGTGGCTGAGTATGGTAGTGATTCTCAAACATCAGAATACAGGGTGAGAAGGGTATTTTTTTGGAAAAGCCTGCGAGGTGATTGTAATGCACACTCATTACAGAGGGCAGGGCTCACTTCTTGCTCCTCCAGATTCCTCTTGCTATCTTCTTCTTCCTTTGATAGCCACTGATATCGCTGGAGGAAATAGAATTGAAACCACTAACCATTTTCTCTTTAATTGCTCAATAACTTTTCCCTATTCCTACTTTCCTTTTTTTGCAATAATAAAGGTAACTTCTATTTAGGAAAATATTGCAACTGCCCTCAGGTGTATCAGATCTTGGGTTATAAAGCCAGGATTTTGTTTCTCAGTGTTAATAGTTTTATGCTTTTGCAATTTTTCAGCCTATATATGGACTAGAGTATTTTTTTGTGGTGTACAAAAGTATGTCCTAATGCTCGTATATAATTATGCCATCAGGTTTTTTTTTTTTTTTTTTTTTCTTGAGGCAGGGTCTCACTCTGTTGCCCAGGCTGAAATATAGTGATATGATCATAGCATCCTCAAACTCTTGGGCTCAAGTGATCTTCTTACCTCAGCCTCCTGAGTAGCTTGCTACAACTCCTGGCTATTGTTAGAGACAATAACTTAACTTAGACTTGTCTTGAACTTAGACTTGTCTTGAGCTCTTGAGCTCAGGTAATCCACTGGCCTTGGCCTCCCAGAGTGCTAGGATTACAGGTGTGAGCCACTGCACCTGGCCAGAATTGTCTTTTTAAAAGGAAGCAGCCTTGAACTCCTGGGCTCATGTGATCCTCCTGTCTTAGCTTTTCATGTAGTTGGGACCACAGGTGCATGCTGCAATGCCTGGCTGAGTTTTTAGTTTTTTGTAGAGACATGGTTTCGTTGTGTTGCTCAGGCTGGTCTCAAACTCATAGCCTCAAGCGATCCTTCTGCCTCTGCCTTCCAAAGTGCTGAGATTATAGGCATGAGCCACCAAGCCCAGCTGCCTTTAGGTTTTAATTATATTGTATTTTTTCCCCCATTTGTCCTGGTGAATTTAGAAAAGTTTTTACAGAGATGAATCAGGAATTGGCATAGAGATTCTTTGTTATTATAATTAACAAAGATGAAAAATTCCAGTAGCATGCCAGATGTAAATAAAGTATTAAACTTACTTGTATATTCTGTTGAGTTGGAACATATCAAATTGCTGGTTTTATAGGTGAAAAGTAGTCACAGAGCGTTACTGTTATATGACTCATTCTAATGCTAACCTAAACCCAGTAGTCTGAATAACTAACTGTCCATCATATGGATAGTTCTTTATATACTCAGTCAATGATGATTGAGCTAATGAATTTCTGCTCCTTATATGGTGTACATAGTCCTCTTTGTAGAACCTTTCATTTTAATATGTTCTGATTTAGGGGTTTCAGAAGGGGGAAGTCTCTAATTTTTTTCTCCTTATTTTAATCAGCATATTGAGAAAGGAATAAAGCAAAGAAAAGAGGAAGAATCATAAAGTAGCCCATCTATTGTTTCTTTTTTATTTTGTATGGTAGATTTTTTTTTTTTTTTTTTTTAGACAGAGTTTCACTATGTTGCCCTTGGTAGAGTGCTATTGCTTCACAGCTCACAGCAACCTCCAGTTCTTGGGCTTAAATGATTCTCTTGCTTCAGCTTCCCAAGCAGCTGGGACTACAGGTGTCCGCCACAATGCCTGGCTATTTTTTGGTTGCAGATAATGTTGTTTAGAAGTCCTGGGCCGGGTTTGAACCCACCACCCCAGGTGTATGTGGTTGGCACCCTTAACCACTGAGCGACAGGTACTGAGTCTGTTTGGTAGATTTTGAAAAACCCTGGTAGTTTATTTTATTTTTTTGGAGACAAGGTCTCACTCTATCATTTGGCTGGGGTGCAGTGGCATTGTCAGAGTTCTACTACAACATCCAACTCCTTGGCTCAAGGAATCCTTCTGCTTCTGTCTCCTAAGTAGTTTGAAACTACAGCCATGTGCCATCACACCTGGCTAATTTTTCTATTTTTTGCAGTGGTAGGGTCTTGCTCTTGCTCAGGCTGGTGTTAAACTGCTGACCTCAAGCATTCCTCCTGCCTTGGTCTCCCAAAGTGCTAGGATTATAGGCATGAGCCACTGTAGCCAACTGGAATTATCTTTTTTATTTTATTTTTTTGACGCAGAGTCTCACTTTGGTATGGTGCCGTGGCATCACAGCTCACAGCAACCTCAAACTCTTGGGCTCAAGTGATCCTCTTACCTCAGCCTCCTGAGTAGCTTGCTACAGCTCCTGGCTATTGTTAGAGACAATAACTTAGACTTGTCTTGAACTTAGACTTGTCTTGAGCTCTTGAGCTCAGGTAATCCACTGGCCTTGGCCTCCTAGAGTGCTAGGATTACAGGTGTGAGCCACTGCACCTGGCTAGAATTGTCTTTTTAAAAGGAAGCTTAAAATAAGTGTCCATAATGATTCATTATCACTTTTTTTTTATTAGGTCTCTGTTGATCTTGGATGATGTTTGGGATTCTTGGGTTTTGAAAGCTTTTGATAATCAGTGTCAGATTCTTCTTACAACCAGAGACAAGAGTGTTATAGATTCAGTAATGGGTGAGGATTATTAATTTACTTTTTTAGTACCTTTATATTTAATTCAATTACATTTAAATGTGTGCAAACTAAATTACTCACTTTGTCTTTTGTGATTTTGTTGCAGGCCCCAAATATGTAGTCCCTGTGGAGAGTAGCTTAGGAAAAGAGAAAGGACTTGAAATTTTATCCCTTTTTCTTAATGTGAAGAAAGCAGATTTGCCAGAACAAGCTCATAGTATTATAAAAGAATGTAAAGGTATGGTTATTTATTTTATTCATGGGGGTTATAGGAATATTAATTCTTCTTTCACAAAATTAGACTAATGAATATGATAATTTAGCATGTGAACATCTAAAACCTTTTCGAGGATATTTAGTCTTTTAGGTTTTTCTCTGATACCCTAAATGGGTTCATGATATTAAGCTATTCATTCATTCATTAAAATAACATTTAATGTATATGCATGTTATGTTAGAGGCTGCATTAGTGAGAGGGGTGAGATAAAGATATGACCTCTTCTGTTAAAGAGTAAAAAATGTAGTGACATTCAGATTTAAAAATTTTTTTGGTTGGGATTTTATAAAAATAATGTTTTAATATGTTAAGTAAAAGCTGGTGTTGTCTTCCTTTTTTTTTTTGTTTTGTTTTGTTTTTGAGCTGGAGTCTCACTCTGTCACCTGGGCTGCAGGATACTGGCTTCATCATAGTTCACTGTACCTTCAAATTCCTGGGCTCTAGTGATTCTCCTACCTTAGCTTCTCCAGTAGGTGTTTGAGGGTTTTTTTTTTTTTTAGTTTTGAGACAGAGTTTTACTTTGTTGCCCTGGTAGAGTGCTGTGTCATCATAGCTCACAGCAACCTCAAACTCTTAGGCTCAAGTGATCGTCTTGCCTCAGCCTCCCAACTAGCGGGAACTACAGGCAACCACCACACTGCCTGGCTATTTTTTAGAGATGAGGTCTCATTCTTGCTCAGGCTGGTGGTGAACTACTGAGCTCAGGAAATCCGTCTGCCTCAGACTCTCAGTGTTTGGATTACAGGTGTGAGCCACAGCGCCCATGTTTTGAGTTTGTTTTTTAAAAAACTTAGTAAAAATACTTGATTTGTAGTCATAATGAAGCTGATATGTATCAATTTTAAAACATTAAAAAATGTCAGAAGCTATAAAGACAGAAATTATCCCTAATCTGATAGTTATTGCCATCATGAGAGTACTTCTTCCAGTCTTTTAAACTTAAAAAACCTTGAGATTATAATCACATGCATAGTTTTGAATTTTGTCTTTTTTATGTGTCTTGAGCATTTTCTATGTTAAATACCTTTTGAAAACAATTTCATAGCATAATATTATGATATATGAGGTCTGACAAGTGTGTGAGCTCATCCTAGAGAAAGTACTACATACCTTATTGCTGAACATGACTATGGTCTCCTTCAAGGTACTGCTCTTGGGAAGGGATACACTAGCACTAGTGCCTAACCTACTCCTCAGTACACAAGCACTAGTGCCTAACCAACTCCACAGTACACCAGCACCAGCACCTAACCAACTCCTCAGTACACCAGCACCAGGGCCTAACCAACTCCTCAGTACACCAGCACCAGGGCCTAACCAGCTCCTCAGTACACCAGCACCAGCGCCTAACCAACTCCTCAGTACACCAGCACCAGCACCTAACCGACTCCTCAGTACACCAGCACCAGTGCCTAACCGACTCCTCAGTACACCAGCACCAGTGCCTAACCGACTCCTCAGTACACCAGCACCAGGGCCTAACCAACTCCTCAGTACACCAGCACCAGGGCCTAACCGACTCCTCAGTACACCAGCACCAGGGCCTAACTAACTCCTCAGTACACCAGCACCAGCGCCCAACCAACTCCTCAGAGTAGTCTTGGGACTCTTCTTTTTTGGGATGGCCATCAGAGCTGTGATTGTATGATAGTCTGACAATTACATTTGCTAACTCAACCTAGATACAGTGCTACATACCTCAGTGCTAAATATCACTAAGGTCACCAGAGGCCAGGGCAGTACTTCGAAGGTGACTGCAATGATATTCGACAATATCAGAGATATGTAGCACTTTTTTGTAGCATGAATTCACAGACTTAATTGTCAGACCCAGAACTGTAATTTAATCAATCAGTTTTCTGTTATTGGACATTTTTTAGAGTAAGATTTTTCACTATTGTAAATACTTAGGTGATGAATATTCTTAATTGAAATCTTCTAATTCTTTTTAAAAGAATACATATCTAGAAAGGAACCCAAGAGTTATAAATATTTTAAGGCTTTAGGTAATGTGCAGTGGGAATTGTTTCTAAGTTGATTCTTACTGGTGATTTTTAAAATAAGATGGTGTTAATACAGTGACTCTTCTTTATTATTATTTTTTTAGGTTCTCCCCTTGTAGTGTCTTTAATTGGTGCACTTTTACGTGATTTTCCTAATCGCTGGGACTACTACCTCAGACAACTTCAGAATAAGCAATTTAAGAGAATAAGGAAATCTTCATCTTATGATTATGAGGCTCTGGATGAAGCCATGTCTATAAGTGTGGAAATGCTCAGAGAAGACATCAAAGATTATTACACAGATCTTTCCGTCCTTCAGAAGGATGTGAAGGTGCCTACAAAGGTAATAGGTGAACCAACACTTCTCATCACTGGGTACTTATGGCAAGTAAACTTTGATGCGTATAATGCTGAGGATACTAATACAGAGGACAATGGAATGCTGGGACTGTGGGACTGAGGGGGTGGGTGCAGGGTGTTTTAGTCCCTCTCTCTCAGTCTTTGTAAGGGGCTCTGTGTTGCTTATTTCTCAGCAGTCCGTTCTAGTGAAGTTGGAGAAGCATCCGACTTTCTCTTTTCTAACTTGAGGAATAGTTGGGCTGCTTCTTATGAAATGGCAATATTCTTCTTCAGGTCTTTACAGTATATGTATTTTTTTATGTTAGTCACTTGTCTGTACTCTCAGTCATTGTACTTATAGGCGCATAAAATGCTTACAATAATTCCTAGGTGTTATGTATTCTCTGGGACATGGAAACTGAAGAAGTTGAAGATATACTGCAGGAGTTTGTTAATAAATCTCTCTTATTCTGTGATCGGAATGGAAAGTCATTTCATTATTATTTACATGATCTTCAAGTAGATTTTCTTACAGAGAAGAATCGCAGTCAGCTTCAGGTACTTGCATCTTGGCACATACTTTTTTTCTTTAACTTTTTATTTTGAGATGATTTTAGACTTCTAGAAGAGTTACAGAATAGTACAGATCGTTTCTATGCATAAACCCTTCACTTAGCTGCTCTGCATGTTAACATTTTATATTAACCACAATACAAGTATCAAAGCCAGAGAATTAACATCAATGTAATACTGTTAACTAATCTGTGTGGTTTTTTTTTTTCCCCCCCCTGTGGTCCAGATCAATTCAGGATCCCATATTGCATTTGGTTGTCTTGTTCCCCTTTTGTCACTTCTCTTAGTCTCAAATCTGTGAGAATTCCTCAGTCATTTTTGGGTAGTACTGGTCAGTTATTTGTACATTGTACCCTAATTTGATTTTGCCTCATGTTTTCTCCTGACCATATTGAGGTTATCCATATTTAGCAAGAATACCGCAGAAATGATGTGTTCAGTGCAGCATACTGAGAACACAGTAGGGAGTACTTGGTGTTGTGTGTTTTATTATGGATGGTGTTAATGTTGGTTATGTGGTTAAAGTGCTGTCTGCCCAGTTTCTCTACTGTAAAGTTAGAAGATTTTACAGTAGAGAAATTTTGTGGGAAGATTTTGATGCAATTTTACAAAATGTTTCTGTCTTCTGAAATGTTTGATGTGGATTTCAGGATCTACATAAGAAGATGATCACTCAGTTTCAGAGGTATCACCAGCCACATACTCTTTCACCAGATCAGGAGGACTGCATGTATTGGTACAACTTTCTGGCGTATCACATGGCCAGTGCCAATATGCACAAAGTAAGATAGCCCGTTTAGAAATTCTTTTCTTTTATCTCACTTTCCTTTTTCCACACATATTGCTGATAAAAACTTATTTATGGTTTATGTTCTATCTTAAATTTTATTTATATTTCTTTTTATTGTGTTGGAGTATTGAATTTTCATGTAGATTTACCTTTTCTTTTTTGGCATGTTTACGGACAAGTTTTGTCCTGTGATTAGAATTTTATTTTATTAGTAAAAATATGATTATAGCCTATGTAAGTATATATGTATATATTTATTTATATATTATAATATAATAATATATAATATATATTAAATATATATATATATATATATATATTTTTTTACCTTTTTTACCTGCAGTGACTTAAAAAGGTACTTTAGCAACTGTAGTAAATGAGCCACCTCAAAATTGGCTCTCTTCTTACCAGGATGGGCAGAAGAGTATGGGCAGTATGGATTTCTTTTTTAAGCTTTGAGAGGAAATGGAGGGTGGGAAAGTATATTTACTCATTCAGTGAATGTTTATTGAATAGTTGTAATGTACTGGTATTGTTCTTCATTAACAGACTATAGCAGAGAAAACAAGCATATAGCAAAGACACAGAGCTTCTCTTATTGAGCAGATACTCTGGGGGAAAACAGACAGTACACAAATTTATCATATGTCATGAGTAGTTAAGCCCTCACAAGAAGGACAGAGCATGAAAGGAGATAAAAAGTGATGATATAGGGGTAGAATCATCATGGTTTCTTGATGGATTTTATGAGAGAAGATTCAAAAAGCTTGTGCAATGGAAAGAATGGGGCTGCCATGAACTGAAATGGGGAAGTCTGAAAGAACAAACTTTTCCCCACAGGGAAAGGGGAGGCAGAGGAGCTCATTTTGAATAGACTTAGTGTGATATACCTATTTAGACAGCAAGGTAGAAATATTGAACAGACAAATATATGAATCTGGAATTCTGGGGAGAATATGGATGAAAGATAAAATTGAAAATCTTTCATTAATGCTAGATTGCATTTGAAGTCATGACGACCCATCATCTACTCAAAAACTTATCATTTTAGGAAACCATATGTAATTTCAGTAATTTTTCTATGCTCTTAGTTACAAAAATGGTACATTTTTGTTTGTTTTGTTCACCCAGTGAAATATTATGGTACATCAGAATGCTGGTATTTCAGTAGACATCTTTGCCCTAATTTACTTAACAGAGCTCTAACTATTGAACATTTAGATTGTTTTCAGGATTTTGCCCTTCTAGTATTATAAGTAGCCTTCTTGTTCATCTTTGTACCTATATTGTTTCCTTGGAAAATTCCTGGAGTTGGAATTACTGTGTTAGTGCATCGTGTTAGTGTTTTTGATATATATGATAGTGTGGCAGGATTCAGTTTCTTCTTCTTTAGCCTTTTTTTTTTGTGATTTTAAAGATAATGGTTTATTTTTATTAGAAAATTTTAGAAAAAAACTAGAAAGATCATGACCTTTGCTAATGCTTTTGTGTGTAGTTTTCTACATCATTTCGTTGCTTACATAAAAAACATTTATTCTTTGCCTGTAGTCCCAGCTACTTGGGAGGCTGAGGCAAGAGAATGGCCTAAGCCCCAGAGTTGGAGGTTGCTATGAGCTGTGGATGCCACGGCACTCTCTCAAGGGCAGTAAAGTGAGACTCTGTCTCTACAAACAAACAAACAAAAAAAAACCACTTATTCTTTAAAACCAAGTGAGATCATAATAGAAATAGTCTTTTATAAATCACTTTATATATATATACATATCACTTTACCACTCCATTATATTTAATACTCATCTTTTCATGTCATTTACATAGAGTGATATGATTTTTAAAGCTTCACACTATTTCATTGTATCCTTACATTTTGATTGGCTAGATGGTTGATGAATAATTAGATTGTTTAAGCACACTTATCTAGTTATTTTCTTAGGATACATTTTTATAAATGGAATTTCTGTGTCCCATGATGTGTACAGTTTAAATCTTAATACATGTTGCTGAACTGCCCTCCAGAAGGGTACTCTGTTGTACATCATTGCCAATGGTGGAGGAGAATGTTCATTTCTCCTTATTCCTGCTCATCTTATTACTCCTTTAATCTTTAGAAATCTGATTATAAAAATGATAAATTTTTGCTTCATTTTAAATACTGGTAAGAATTTGGCCATATGTACTTTGTATTTTGTGAATTGCCTTTCTTACTTTGCTTTTACCTATTTTTTTTATTGGGGTGCTTTTCTTTTTTAAAAATTTCTTTCTTAGAATTATCTGTAGAGAATAGTAAGCCCTCATCCTGGTTTATTTCTTATTTTTAATTTATATTGCTTCATACTGTATTGAAGATTTGAATTTTTATGTAATGTGCCTCCTTTTTTTTTTTGTATATTTTGCTTAGTGTCGTGTGTTATAAATATTTCCTTCACCCCAGGGTTACAGAGATGTTTACCTGTATCTTTTGGTATTTTTTAAGGTTTTCTTTTTTATATTTAAATTTTTAACTCAACTGAAATTTATTTTGGGATAAGGTGTGAAGCCCATTTTATGTTATTTTTTACTAGCTGCTTTTGTGTCTTTTAAAGTATCTGCTAAGTTTCTCTCTCAGTGGTATTAGGATAATGATGTTATACTTATAATTTCTTGCTCTCTTCTAACAATGCTGCTGGATCTTATTTTTTTTTAAAGGAACTTTGTGCTTTAATGTTTTCTTTGGATTGGATTAAAGCAAAAACAGAACTCGTAGGCCCTGCTCATCTGATTCATGAATTTATGGAATACAGGCATATATTGGATAAAAAGGTACATATTAATATAAAAAATTAGCACTTAAAGGACATCTCATTTTGACATTTAATTATAGTTTGAATGGTAGAGATGAGCAGAATAGAAGGGGTGAAGAGATAATTTCTGTGCTTTAACCTTTGATTATTCTAATTAATTTGCTTCCTAGCCTACTAGCAGTGTAGGTAGGATTGGGGTTCAGTGGTTTTTTTAAAAAAAAGAATGTGTTAAGAAATGTGTTTGAGGGGGACTTTACCTAACAAATGCAATCAGTGTAACCTTATTGTAACCTCAATGAATCCTCAACAATAAAAAAATAAATAAATAAAATAAAAAAAAATGTGTTTCATAATGTGATTCTTACCCTCTGTTTAAAAGCCAGAAGAGAATCACTATATATTTGTTACCTAATGGTTGGCTGTTCATTTTTAGTTCTTATAGAGTGTATTTCACTTAAGCCTTTGAAGTGACAAGATCATAGAAACAGAAAAAATGTTAGATCTTGACTCTGATTGTATTTCTAAGAGATTTCAGTTTATTCATAGGATTGTGCGGTCTGTGAGAATTTTCAAGAGTTTTTATCTTTAAATGGGCACCTTCTTGGACGACAGCCATTTCCTAATATTGTACAACTGGGTCTCTGTGAACCTGAAACTTCTGAGGTTTATCAGCAAGCTAAGCTGCAGGCCAAGCAGGAGGTCGATAACGGAAAGCTTTACCTGGAATGGATGTAAGTAGGTTGGGAGAGAAACCAAAGGGAGCAGAGCACTAACTATGTCATTATTTTTCAGGTAGTGAACAAGTTCACTCCAGGAAGATTTAACTACTTTGGAAAGGGCTGGAACTTTTAATAAGCATTCTTATTGAAAAGTTCCAGAGAAGTAAGCATAGGAGAAAACTATTGTATTTTCAAAGAGTCTATAGAAATAGATGCCTGCGAGGCATTTTGATGTGTTATCCTAAATATATTAATACCAAATGCTTGACTTAGTGTCATCTAATATCGTGGAAAGAGTGTAGGCTTTGAAGCCATAGACCTGGGTTTGAGCCTCAATTCTGGAACCTAATAATTTTGTGATTTTCAACAAGTTGCTAGTTATTCTCTCATATATAAAATGGAGATAATCCTTTGAGGCAAATACTTTTATTGAGAGAGTTTAAATGAGATCACGGCTGTAAAGTAACTTGTACTTTCCCTTGAACAGAGCCCTAATTAAACAACGCTGAGTCCTGATTCTTCTGTCTCTGAAAGGAGGCTGTTCACTTTTGCTCTTACCTTAGTCTTATCAATTTGTGAAATGGAAAGTATAAAACTACTGTCTTTTTAATGCCTTTAATACTATATAATCACGTGTAATTCTGTTTAATCTTCAAACAGCCTTATAAGGTAAATATTAATTGCTGTATTTTACAGATGAGAAAATTGGGGCACACAGAGATTGTGGCTTGCTCAATGAGATTTAAGCTCTGGGTCTGTCTGGCTTTATTTCCATGCTTTTTCCATGTGCCATGCTTCTCTAGTAGCTTGAAATGTTAATAATAAATGGGAATGGTTGTCTTTCCACATGTATAATTTATGTTGGTGTCTGTCAACTTTATGGCCCTGGGTCCTCTTTTCAGATGAATCAGGTTGCCATTAAGTGAGTCTTTTGATTCAGTTTAGTTAAAAAAACATTTGAGTTTCTCTTATGTGCTAAGCAGTAGTACTAGGTGCTAAGGCTTTCCCCCAGTAAGTTTGCAATCTAGTAGTGAAGAAAGAAGATTAAGCAAATAATTATACTATACTATGATGAGTGCCACAACAGAAATATGTATAAAATAGAGGTAGAGCTGATAATTAATTAACTTAGGTACGTGAAGAATTCAGGGAGAGTTACATGAAGGAGGAGGTATCTAAGAGAGTTAAAAATTATTTTTAGTTAAAATTTAATTTTTGTTTTATATATTTTTTTACTTCACTTTTAGTCTCGCTCTGTTGCCCCAGGCTAGAGTGCCTGGCATTGTAACTCACAGGACCCTCAAACTCCGGAGCTCAGGCCATCCTCTTGCATCAGCCTCCTGAGTAGCTGGGACTACTTGAACATGTACAGATTTTTTCCATATATTATTCCCTAAACAATATAGTATAAAAACTATTTATATGGCATTTACATTGCATTAGGTATTATAAGTAATGTAGAGGTAATTTAAAGTATTATATATGGGAGGACGTATTAGTTATATGCAAATACTATACCATTTTACATAAGAGACTTGAGTATTTGGAGATTTTGGTGCAGTGGGTCTTGATTAACTAGATTTCCCTCATAGACACCAAAAGATGACTATACTTGTTTATCACTTCTAGTAAAGTATGATACTTTCTAGGCTGGATCTAACTCTGATTTGCCTTTGTGTTCATTGTTACTATTTGTTTTTTGCTTTTTTTTTTTTTTTTGTTAAAAAGGGAGCATTGAGGTTATTTGGTTTGCCTTGTGTATGGTTAATTTTTTAAAGAATAACAGTCGCATCTTTATGTTTCAGGTGCTTTTGAGAGTAGCTATCATAACTTCCATTTTATATGTGAAGAAGTGGAAACTTGTTATTTGCTTTATCCACACAATAAAGGAGTAGAAGTGAGGTTGCCCTTTAGTTTTGTCTGACTACTAACCTTTGACTGTTAAAATGAGCACAATACCATTTAACACATCGACTTGTTCTCTAAGTGATTGGGGTATATGTACTTCATGAAATTCTGACATCATGCTGATACTCTTTGTGTTTTAAGTACACATTACATTCATTCCTTTGCCCTTTCATTTGCGAGCAATAATATAACATTTATAGGAGTGCAATAGTTGGTATTCATTTGATTAATATACAGAGAAAATAACATTGCTTTGTCCTTTTTTCTCTGAATAAATGTAGTTAGTGAAGAGCAGTTTTAAAGCACATCATCACTCTGAAGCTAGGGTGGCCTCACAAAAAAGGTGCATCATCAGAGTGACAGATGTAGTATCATACTTTAGTTAGGAAGTGAGCATCATTTTGCTGTGATTTCTTTCATTTTCAAGGAGATTTTTTGAAGATACCCTTACATGATTTATCTGCACGTTATTAATATAATGTAAAGGAAAATAGAAAGTGCCATATATTTGATTAACTAAATTTCTTCCAGCTCATTGACATTTGTAACACAGGGCAGTTTGCTCTGTGTGGGTTAGCACTTCTAAAAATGTGACTTTTTTATATTATTATTTTTTTTCTTTAGGTGATCTATCCTGTCATTTGCATATTAGTAGTTTAATTTTAAGAATTTTGCATTTCTGGGAATATAACCATGTTAAAAGACAGTTTATTATTGAAAAAAATTATTACTTTTATTCATTGGATTTCTGTTTATTTTCCCCTGTATTTAGAAACAAAAAAAACATCAAGAATCTCTCCCGCTTAGTTGTCCGCCCCCATACAGATGCTGTTTACCATGCCTGCTTTTCTCAGGATGGTCAAAGAATAGCTTCTTGTGGAGCTGATAAAACCTTGCAGGTAAAACCTATTTTTTTGAGAAAAATTGAAAGAGAAATGTACCCAATTCTGTGCCGATTAGAATACATTTAAATCCTAAAATTCAAGAAAATTGCAACTTAGAAATAGCAGAGAAATCCCAATCTCTTGAATATTTTATGGGAAGTTTATCTAGAGATTTTAATGGGGAGGATGCCTGGCAGAGGGAGGAAGGGCAGGAGGTGGGATCTCACCTAAGGAGCACATTGTGAAGGTGGGTAACACACCCCCTGGGTCCTCACTTCTACAAATGGAACTTTGCCCTGGAAGTGAGAACAATGTAACCTAAATATTATACCCTAATATTAATTTGAATAAAGTTTTTTTTAAATAAGAAAGTTTAGGGTGGCGCCTGTGGCTTAAGGAGTAGGGCGCTGGCCCCATATACTGGAGGTGGCGGGTTCAAACCTGGCACCAGCCAAAAACTGCAAAAAAAAAAAAAAAAAAAAAAAAGAAAGTTTGTCTGGAGATTTTAAAGATACAATTTTGTATCTTTACATACAAACAACAAAAAAGAAAGTTTATCTGGAGATTTTAAAGATATAGTTATGTGTTTTCGTAATTCTAAACTTGCCAGGTGGCAAAGAAGTACCTTTGACTGTGCTAGTCAGTTCCCTGCCATTGATTGCCAGCTAATTGGTAAAAGACATAAAGACTTTTTATAACACAGGGAGTAGAGCTCAGATTAAAAAACAGGGATCAAGTAAAATACCTATTTTCTTAAAGTCTTAGGCCTTAATTTCTGACTGTAAATAGGAATTGGAATAGACTATTTCCTTAAGGTGTTTTAAATAATTTCCTTGAAGTTTTTATTTGTTTTCAGCAAAGGTGAATGAGTGCTTTTCTTTACATTTGCACTGTACCTTTTGATTTTGAAGGGAACAGAATCAAATTAATTAATTTTTATATGAGTATACTTATTCTTTGCAAGATTATGACTGCACATCTTATTTCTATATGTGTACTTTATTATTGATTTTATTAACTTTGACTTTTGATTCCGAGAAAAAAAGCATATTGAATGAAATATTTTCTATTTGATTATTAAGAATTGCCAAAATAGTCTAAAGAACTGAAGCTATACTCTACCACTTCTTTTTATTCATATTTACATTTAACAATGGATGGTGGTTTATTTACATTAAGACATACAAATTCTGATAGAAATTCTGATTTTTGGAGTGATTTTGCCAAGGTTCATTTCTCTTCTGCAAAAAAACAATGACTATGATCTTCTAAAGAAAAATTTTTATGAAATGATGGCCCATAGTTAAGTGGTTTGTAGTAATACAGTTTTATTGTTACTTGTGCAGGTGTTCAAGTCTGAAACAGGAGAGAAACTTCTAGAAATCAAGGCTCACGAGGATGAAGTGCTTTGTTGTGCATTCTCTAGGGATGACAGATTTATAGCAACTGGCTCAGTGGATAAAAAAGTGAAGGTAGAAAAATATTTTCCTCTTGAGTTGTCATCACCACAAAATTCATTTTCTTTTTCCGTAACAGAGAGACCAAAAATGAGTAGGATTTAGGACTCTTGTCTGTTGGTCTGCTAACTTGGTCCGTTGTAAATTAACATTGTTGGAAAATTCTTTATTTTTAAGCACCAGCAAAAAACAAGTAGGTTGTATTTAGTAGGCAACAGGGAAAAGCAATTGCCAATTAATGAAATTGCCTACCATTAACAGGTAGGTCTGTGAGTTAAGTATCAGTTGAAGTCTTTGAGTGCCTTGTGATTTGAAGTGTTGCTGTGCAAAATTATTGTGTGAGATTAGATTCCTGTTGTAAAAGATATAATTTGTGAGATGCAGTCCAGATGTTTTTCCTTTTTTACCTTTATGAACTGGCTTATATATTCAGCGCAAAGCCAGATGGATGAACAAACTAAACAGAAAAAAATAATCAGAGGATAATTTTTATATTTGTTAATTATTCTTTCTGGTCTTTTGTCCCTAACTTTGGTTTTTAGGTAGAACATTTATACTGCGTTAGAACTTAAGAGAAACTGAAGACTTGGGGGATGTTTTATCACTGGTATGGGGGGTCCTTACTTCAGGCTTTTTTCAAAAAGGTTGTAGAATACTGAATTCGGACTATTTTGGCAACTGAAGACTTGGGGGATGTTTTATCCCTGGTATGGGGGGTCCTCACTTCAGGCTTTTTTCAAAAGGGTTGTAGAATACTGAATCTGGCTAGGTGGGCTGGGCAAGAAAGTTGGCTTGAGTGTTTTCCTGGAATTGTTACCCACTTGACGAGGGCTATGAAATGTGCAGACTAAATTGAGACCTTGGAAAAATCTATGTGATAGATTGGAGCAAGTGCCTCGACAGCCAATAGTTAATTCTCTCTGTGTCTTCTACTCTGAGTCAGATTTGGAGTTGGTCCCTCTGGGCAGTTCCAAAGTCAGAACTACAAAAAAGTAAAAGGAAATAATGCTGAGTTTCTATTTTCTAAGAACTGAAAATATAAAGCAAAAGGCAGTGCTAACCATTAAAGAACTTCAAAATAAGATAAACTCTTTGGACCTCTGGGGATTCTAATAAGTGCTTTGATAAAATACAAAGGAATGCTCTGGATGGGGAGAGCCTCTAAAAAGTAAACTTCTCTGAGTGAAGATCCATTAGGCAATTTATTTATTTTGTTTGAATGGACTGTCTTACCTAGTAACTAAAATGATGATTAATTTTTACTGAGAACTTAACACTGAGAAAGGCCTTAACACACTTTCTTATATTACATTATCAGTTTGTCACTACGACTTATAAAGTGAGTATTGATCCTGTTTATAGAAGAGGGCACAGGTTCAGAGATGAAGTCACTTGCCCAAGCTCACATTAACTAATAACAGAGTTTCTGTCAGACTCTAAAGTCTTTACATGGTCCCTTGAAGTCTGCAAATACTTGCCATGTTCATTATCTCCTTTGGTACCTTGGATTGTGTAGGGCAGGTATAAGAATCCTTATTTTTTAGAAGAGGAACCTGAGATGCAGGCAAGTTTAAGACTTGATGAGGGACACATAGATCAGAAGTGGTAGAGTCAGGTCTTAGACGCAACCCTTTGATTTGAAGTCTGTTACAGAAAATCTCTGCCTACTGTCATTCACACGAACATGTGCAATCTTGTCCTTGAGGATGGTCCTTTTTCAAGAGGTTTCAGTTATGCTATAAAAAGACATGTGTGGACTTATTTCCAAGCAATTAAAAAAAATCTAAGCAAGTATTGCAATGTTTTAGAGAAGGGGAAGGTATAAATTAGCATTATGTCTGTTTGGAGAAATCTGCCATGATAGGAGCATTTGCAAAGTAACTTACCATTGCTTTGCCCTTTGAAAAAAATGAAGATATGTAAATGTTATTTTCTCCATTTTCTTTAGATTTGGAATTCTATAACTGGGGAACTAGTGCATACATATGATGAGCACTCAGAGCAGGTCAGCTGCTGCCATTTTACCAACAACAGTCATCATCTTCTCTTAGCCACCGGGTCAAGTGACTCATTTCTCAAAGTAAGTGTGGATGTTGAGAAATATGCAGATAAATTTGATAGATACATCAGGATATCTTCTTTGATACTCCCATGCATTGTATCAAGCCTTTTTGGTTGTAGTGATAGAAATTTTCATATTAGCTTAAGCAAAAAATAGTGTATGTATATATACAAATATATTAATAGATAGCATAAAGAGAGGGTACAAAAGATGTATACACATTTTAAGAAAGGAAAAAACTATATTAAAATTGTAACACTGAATGTATTCTGATCACAAAATGTATACTTATACAAGTCAGATTGAATACCACTTGTAATTGCAGAAATCAAACATGACTTGAATATTGTAATTTTTTTTTTTTTTTTGCTGTTTTTTTTTTTTGGCCGGGGTTGGGCTTGAACCCGCCACCTCCTGCATATGGGGCCGGCGCCCTACCCCTTTGAGCCACAGGCGCCACCCAAGTATTATAATTTTAATGCAGTTTTTCCTGTCTTAAATTGTATATACGTTTTTTAATATCAGGTGTATCCAGATGAAGAAGAATCATTTTGAAGTATTTCTTCTTTTTCTGTTATCTGTAGGATTTGGCATGATCTGTTTTTTGAAATTATCTTTTATTTATAAATATTAGTTGTCTATTTTTTGAGACTTTGGGAAAAAAATAATAAGAAGACGTTAACTGATGACTCCATACTGAACCTCTGAGTCAAAGCATTCTATAATAGACATACTCTTATTTGACAATGTGAATGTTACTTTTTTTGCATTATTATTATTATTATTGCTCAATATTTCATTGTAGTAGTCATCTGATTTCTTTTCTGAATCTATTTATCTTTGTTCGTTCTTTATGAGGTTTTTATTTCTAGTCCTTAAACATTGTTATTGTTATTAAATTTTAAGCCTTTTTTATTTTGTGAAGACAAAAGTAGAAACCAAATAAACACATGTATATGTAAAAAAAAAATTGTATATACTTTTTTTGGCACCCTCTGTGTATATAATTAGCTCATGTAACTGAACAGTTTTGAGGAAGCATGGGTTCAAACATAACTGAATTCAGATGCTTAAAGTAGCCTCTAGCATCCTGTCCATCTCAGGCTCTGCTTTCCTCTGTTAGTTTAGGCATGTTTTCTCTGTGGCAGGAAACATGGCTACCCTTAGCTCTAGGCCTACAGGAATCTTATAGGTCATAATCACAGAGGAAGAGAAACCTGTTCTTCTCCAGATCTCACAGATCTATTTTTATAGAAAACTAATGGACCCAGTTTGGGTTATATGCTCTTACCTGGGTAACCCGAGTATGATCCCTGGGTTGTCCAAAGGTCTCAAGTTTAGCCATGTGGAGGTGAGACAAAGGAGGCGAAGTTACCTCCCCTAACCATAAATAGAGCTTGATTCAAAAGAGAGATTCTGTTATCAGAAAGAAGAGGTGGAAGAAGGTGCTGGTAGGGTAAAAAAAAAAAAATACTAAAACCAAAAATAGATAATCTATTCTATCTGTGCTTGACAGTGTTTGTAATTATAAATTATAAAAGATTATATATATATTTTTTCTCTTAAATGGATGAAGATGGCTAGATTAAACTTTCAGAGTTCCAGAAAAATATGCTAATTTCTTTTGGATTAGTTTTTGGTTTTATTTGAACCTTTTTTCATTGATGTCACTCCATCTTTGCAATGGTAGGAGTGGATAAAAACATTTCAGTTTAGAAAACTTAATAAACTCTATGTTTTGACATTTAAATAAATTATTTAAAAAATTTTAGAAAGTTGCTGGACGCCATGGCTCATGCCTTGTAATCCTAACATTCTAGGAGGCTGAGGCAGATGGATTGCCTGAGCTCAGGAGTTAGAGACCACCCTGAGCAAGAGTGAGACCCCGTCTCTAAAAATAGCTGGGCATTGTGGTGGGTGTTTATAATCCCAGCTACTTGGGAGGCTGAGGCAAGAAGATCACTTATGCCCAAGAGTTTGAGGTTGCTGTGAGCTATGACACCACAGTACTCTACTGGGGCCAAGAAAGTGAGACTCTGTCTTGGAGAAAAAATAAATTAGAAAGTATTGAAACAGTTATTGAAAATTATCCTTCCTGCCCCCCTTTTCAGGAACATAACTTTTATTTATTTTTCTCTAAAAGAAAAATTGCACAGAAGTTCTCTCTGGTTGAAGTGGGGCCTTCTTCATGAGAGAGCAGGTAGCATGAGAGGAGAGAAGGTGTTGTTTAGAGAAATTGAGTTGTTTGTCCTTGGAACGTGCCACATTCTGGATTTGGTTGATTGCTTCCTAGAGGTGGTATTTGACTTGTTCTTCTAACCCCTTATATTATTATTTCTTGCTAAATGTATTTATATTAAAGGCCTCTTTGAATTTTTTTGAGGAATTTTTTAGAGCATTAATAGATTTTAGTTTGGTTGGAAGATTCAGGGTTGCATTGGGGAATCTTAGAAATGACCATTTTTAGGGCTGGATAACCTAGCTTTTAAAAAAAAAAAGAGGTCAACTTACATTACATGTTACTTATTTTAGCTTATTGTAACTGAGTAAGATAATTAAACCACTCAACTGAAGTAAGCAGTTGTTATTAATAACTGATAGTTATTTAGTGCTCAGATTAAAGAGCTAAGTGGGCCTCTGAGTCTCTAAGTAGATTTAGATTCTGATCTGAGGGCTGCTCTATTGTTAACCACAAGTTTATCTTTATATTTGGTAACTTTGTGTTACTGTGAATTGAACATTATCCTGTAACTGAACACACACAAATGGGAGAACTGGAAGAACTTTACATGATTTCTGACTTTTCCCCATTCAGTACAAGTTATTTATTTATTTATTTTTGTCTTTCACAAATAGCTCTGGGATTTGAATCAAAAAGAATGTCGAAATACCATGTTTGGCCATACAAATTCAGTCAATCACTGCAGATTTTCACCAGACGATAAGCTTTTGGCTAGTTGTTCAGCTGATGGAACATTAAAGGTATGTGTTTTTGTACATTGTTAAAATGGGTTGTAATTTATGGGATGGCTTATAATATGGTTTTAGAAGTAGGTCTCTATTTTTTCACATTTCTACAGAAAGAGCTTCTTCACTTTTCAGGAGCACATTTAATATGACTGTAATTGCTTGTCAGAAGATTGTTTATGAATAGTTTACAACCCAGTGCTTAAAGATCTTATAATTTGAATTCTTAAATTTTAAGCACCTGGGCAGGAAGGAGAGGTTGAGAGGAAGGAAGGGGGGACTGAGGGAGTTGAACTGATCCTTTCATCAGAAATTCCCTCCCATTATAACTAACAGAAATAACAGAAATAATTCATTCATGAGGGCAGAATGAATTATTATAAAGTTCCCACCTCTGAAAACTGTTGTATTGGGGATTAAGTTCCCAACATATGAGCTTTAGGGGACATATTCAAACCATAGCAAGATTTGTGGAGTCAAGTTGGTAAAGGGCCTACTTTTATTTATCATTTATTAACTTTACCTTTTACGTTATTGTCGTATGCAAACACTGCCACACTATCACTATAAATTAGGGAAAAAAGCTCATTCAGCCCTCTGAAATTTAGAGTCCTAAAAAAACTAAATTCTTTCTTAAATAAATTCTTCACCTTCAATAAGATCCTAATTCCACTTTATTATTCTTGTGTCTGCTGTCACTCTAGTCTCCTGTTTATTGATGTTCCTTAGTTTGGTCCTAAGCCCAACCCGTCTGTGATGTTCTGGTCTTTGGGCTGCATTTCCCCTCTGTTCTGCAGTATTTGCTTTGGTTCAGCCTGTTGTCCTCTGCTGTCTGATAGCGGCCTTCTAAGATGCCTTCACTACTGCTGTTTACCAAATACAGAGCTACTAGAATTTACCCTTTACCAACTGTATTCATCTTGTTACTCTCCGCTGGAGTGCAATAGTATAGTATAAATTGTGGGAAACTCATACTGACTGGACCTCCAAGGTTCTTCACCTTCCATCAGTCTGTCACCTCCTTTCCTTTCCGGTTTCTTCTAGCCCAGTGGTTCTCAACCTTCCTAATGCTGCGATATGTTTTCATTGTTACAAAGTGGTCCCGACCCACAGGTTGAGAACCTGTGTTCTAGCCCCTGGTCCTTCATTATCTGTTCTGGGCAGGTTAACCTTGGGTGCTTGTTTCAGCCACTGTTCCTGTATGGTCCTTGTTGCTTTTCTTGGGACTTTTTTGTTCCTGTATGGTCCTTGTTGCTTTTCTTGGGACTTTTTTTTTTCTTTAGTTCACATGCCGTATTTTTTAACTGCCCTTGAAACTTTATGTAAAGCTTTCCTCTGAAAGTGTTCTCATATAGCATCTGTCCATTTGGTTCTCAATACATATATCTTTCTATATAGATAGAAACTACTTGGGTTTTCTCCTGATTTCCACTGAGAATTGTGTTATACTGTCAGTCATTTTCATGTGCCTTTTCTTTGATAATCGAATAGGTTTATGATTTGTGGAGACCTTGTCGTCTTTTTGTTGTACCTTTCTCTGAAATTCACAGTACAGAATTATATCTATGTATTGAGTAAATTTTCTTGAAATATCTCTGTTCTGGGAGCATACTTGAACACACTTATTTGTTAGAATTTCTGGAGAAGATTTACTAATGTTACTAGGTGACTTCTAAGTAAGGAAAACTATCTTGATGCTGATACTTTGGGTTGGATCTTTGATCTCTCTTTGCTAACTGAGGATAAATCATTTTGGTATAGATTACTCCAGGGCATCTAGGAAGCTTTTCTGGGTAGAATTTTACTTTGCGGATGCTGGGAACATTCTTAGTTATGATATTCAGGTAAATGGATTTTGGCCTGTATGATGTGTAAACTGTGGCTTCCTTTAGGGTGATCTTTGTCACAGGAGGTTTATTAGAGTACCACGGAAGAGTTCTGGCAGCCCTCCTCTGAGAGATTCTTTCAGTTCTTTCAGCCTATTATTTCTTGTTTTTTACTAAGTGAATTACTTTAGAAGAAGGCATTGTATATCTTAAGCCAAGTTTTCTTTCCATCTTATCTCCTTTGCTTATTCCAAATTCTGAAAGGATTAATTCTAAAATAATCCTAATCCTTAGCATTACTATGTTATTGTCAGGTTGCTGAATGTTCATGAAAGTTGTAAGACCAGGCCATTTATATGTTACTATGCAGCTCCAGGCTGTGCAACTCAACTGGACCTTCTTTACTGCTGAGTTAAATCATCCCTAATTTATTTGTCTATTCTAACTCTTTTCTGCTGTTCTTAACCCCATTACCCTTTCCTTCTGTGGAGATAACCTTACCTCAGTCCTATTCAGAGGTTTAAAACCATTTACGAATGACCCCCTCAAAAATTGCTGGAAAAGGTCTCTGCTGCCATCTCAGTGCCCTGAAAGTCCTCTGTTAGTGATGCTTACTATTCCTTTCTTCCTTCCTTGGTTCCTTGCTTCATTAGTTATTTCCTCTTTATATTACTTCTTTAGACTTTTATTCTTTTTTGGATTCTTCCCCACAGTCCACAAATGTTCTTGGGCTGTCCTGAGCCTTATAAAACCAAAAAGTTGATTGGGAATTGTGAACTTACTGTTTCCTCTGGGTTGTCTGGTTGTTGTGTGTTCATGGTAAAGTCCTAATGTTAGAGTCTTCGTGTCTTCTGTCTTGACCTAATTGTGTGTGTGGAGATAAATTGTTAGCCTCCTCCTTGTAGAATATAAATCTGACTGAGATGATTTATACTGAGGTGATACCTAGGCAGAGATCGCAACATTAACAATATAGACTTTTCAGTGTGGTGACCCTGCTATCAACCGTGTTGGGTATAGAATAGTTTGCCGTTCTTTATCAGACTGTAGGGGCCCAGTCCACCTAGATTGCAGAGTAGGGGGAGGATACTCAATGGACTTTTAAAGATTCTTCCTGCCTTAGCTTCTCCTTTACCAGAAGGCACTGCGTGCCAACACTTCCTGAGCCTTTTAGGAGTTCTGTGGTTGAGCTGTTTGGTTTTTCCCACTGGAGGCTCAAAATTTAATTTTTAGGAATCTTATTCCTTGCCTTTCTTCTTTTAGGCTTTAGGTTTTTGTTGCTGTTGTCTCTTTTTTCTATTCTCCTTTATCTTGTGGATTATGCCTTGAGAGAAAAATCGCCTTTACTATTTATTTTATCGGGGTTTTGGGAGGGTTTGGAGATTATCTCACTCTGTTTTGTGTTGCTAAATAGAATATCTGAGACTGGATAATTTATAAAGAAACAAGTTTATTTAGGTCATAGTTTTGATGGCTGGAGAATCCAGAACTAGGCAACTGCTTCTGGCAAGGGCCTCAGGCTGCTTTGTCTTACGATGGAAAATGGAAGGGGCGGTGGTTGCATGCAAAGAGATCATACGGAGAGAGAGGAAGCAAGATTGTGAAGCCGAGGAAGCCAGACTCTTTTTCCTGTTTTTTATATTTTTTTTCAAAGAAATGAAATGTCACTGTGTTACCCAGGTTTTCCTTGAGCTCATGGACTCAAGGGATCCTTCTGCCTTAGCTTCCTAAGTAGTTGGGACCACAGGCATGTCCCACTGCATCAGTCTGAAGACTCTTCTTTTAACAACTTGTTCTCCTGTAACTAACCCATTCCTAGAGAACTCACTCACCCTGGTGGGGTGGCATTCACTTACTCATGAAGGATTTGCCGTCTTGATCCAAACACCTCCTATTAGGCCCTATATCCCAGCACCACCACAGTGGGGATCAGACTTCAGCATGAGTTTAGGTTGAGACAGACAAACCATATTCAGACTACAGCATATTCTATCTCCATCTTTTACCTGAACCCTATTTCTTTCAGTAACACTTATCTCTACGCACCTGTGGAGATGGCTGAGTACTCTTGAGACTAATCTGTCTTTTCACTTAAAATGTATTAATTGGTCATTCATTGAGTACTTATCATGTGCTATATAGTATATATATCTATATACTAGATGTTTGAGTCTTAACTACTAAAAAAAAAAGATTATATATATATATATATATTTTTTTTTTTTTTAATTAAATCATAGCTGTGTACATTAATGCAATCATGGGGCACCATACACTGGTTTTATATATCTTTTGACATATTTTCATCACACTGGTTAACATAGCCTTCCTGGCATTTTCTTAGTTATTGTGTTAAGACATTATTATTCTACATTTAGTAAGTTTCACATGTACCCTTGTAAGATGCACTGTAGGTGTGGTCCCACCAATTACCCTCCCTTCACCCATCCTCCCCCTCCCCTCCCCTCCCTTTCACCTTTCCCATATTCTTAGGTTATAATTGGGTTATAGCTTTCATATGAAAGCTATAAATTAGTTTCATAGTAGGGCTGAGTACCTGGAGTCGTTTAGAATTGAGTTGGGAAGGTAAGTGAACAGAATAACCACGAAAGTGCTAACAGTAAGTAGAAGGTACCCTGAGGGCAGGTGAGGTCTCTGTCAGGAGGGTGCATGCACCTAATGTTACAGCCATTGGGCTTTGCTTTTCTATTTTGTACTTCAGCTGATGCTCCCCCCTTAGTCTAGACTCGGCCCTAGAGTATTCTTATCTTTTTGACACCAACCATAAGTTGGCGTAAGGTAGGCTAATCTTCAGGGAGTTGAGTGAGGCAGTCATCTGTACAAAGTGTTCCCTCTAGCCTTCAGCTTGAGTACAGCGTTCCTGCTGTGCTGTATCTTTCCTTCTCCGGTGACCTATCTGACAGGCCTGCCTTGTGTCAGAGTCATTTATATGCCTGTCTTCTCTTACTGACTCATAAACTCCTCAAGGCTACTTTCTATGTCTGATTCATTTATATAGTCTCGAAGTGACTAGCATAGTGTTTAATGAATGTGTTAAAGATGATAAAACTTTCCTGTCTCTTCAAGTCAATCTAAGACCTTCAACTTCACAGAGACAATTTTAAAAAGTTTTCATTTATCAGGAGCAGGATTTTGATTTCTGTATTCTTGTGAGTGTCATGGTGTGATTGTAGAGCACGGAGCACTAGCAGCAGGGGACAGACATTACTGCCCTCGTGGTGAGAACTGCCCATGTTCGTGGTGGCTTTCCCGCAGTGCTGTTAAGCCAGTATCATAAACTGGTGTACAGTGATACAGTGACATGTAGTAAGCAGAGACGCTGTAAAATGATGTTGGGTAACATTTCAAGGTCAAAGTCTCTTTCTGAGAGGATGAGAACTGTAAAATTATGTCCTGCCTCAAATGGCTCTGTCATTTTCTAAGCTTTCTCTAGGGTATCATGTTGACAAGCTTGTGTTTTAAGGCTCTGATCAGAAACAAATTAAAAATGTGAGTTTTATTTAAAAATAGCCATTTAAAGTATGCAAAGGCACAGAGTGCACAGGGACCCTGGATACAGTGCAGTGACTTGCTCAAAATAAAATGCCAGTATGAGTTTACGTGGCCCCTCAATATGTAGGGTTTCATCACTGGTGATAAGAGGTGAAGTCAGGCTGAGAAGCAGAAGAGATAATTTAGGCAGATGTAATGAAATTCGATTTTGTTAGTTTCCTTTTTCTTTCTTAAAGCCAAGTAGTTGTTGCTTTGTTTTTCATATTAATAAGGAAACAGGGTGTGACTTCACATGTCTTCTGGCTGATGTAACTGAAGCTTCTGGTGTTTATGTTTTTCTTTTTTTCTCTTTAGTATCAGGAAAGGCTAAGTATCTCTTTTCCTTTATCCACAGTTGTTGCAAGGGAGAAAGGTTTCGGTTTTGGCCATATTTTTTAGTATATATAAATTTTTTCTAAACTCAAGAGAGATTTAAAATGTACCAGGCCAGGCAATGGTTTTATTTGGAAGCTGACTTAAAGCCTGAGAAGTAGCTTTTCTTTTTCTTTTTTTGTTCTTATCCTTGGCCAACCCTTGGTCTGACCATGGTATCCATTATCTCTCTGTGATGCCAGGACACTGCTCCAGGTCCAGAGTAGTCAAGGTGGATCTTCTTAAAGGCCCTTGTGTTTTGTGCTGTTCAAGTGATTCTGCTGGTGAGTGGGGTTTAGAGTATTTTGTATCCTAGTCCTTAGGATTTCTATCTGGCTCTGCCAACTGTGCAAGGAGTCTTTTTTCTTCTTCTTTTTTTTTGAGATAGAGTCTCACTCTGTCGCCCTGGGTAGAGTGCTGTAGCGTCAAGGCTCACAGCAACCTCAAACTCTTGGGCTTAAGTGATTCTCTTATTTCATCCTCCCAGGAATCCTTCTTTTTTTCAGCATATCTTCGTTTTCTGTTTTCGGGGACTTTCTAATGTTTCTGGCTGCTCTGCTAGGTTATAACCCAACTTAGAGGGGCGGCACCTGTGGCTCAAAGGAGTAGGGTGCTGGCCCCATATACCGGAGGTGGCGGGTTCAAACTCGGCCCCAGCCAAAACAAAAAAAGGTAATAATCCAGCTTAGACTAGATCCTGTGTAGCCCTTCTGCTGTGCATAGGGTAAATGTGACATGCACTTCATGCCTGGCACAGCAGAGGGCAGCAGTGGCAAGTGAGTCTCTTCATTTTGGATGCTTCTTGACCGTCCTTTCCACCAACACCTGATCTTTAGCCTTCTCCACACCATGCAAGACACTTATTAACTTTTTATTTAATTTTACATTTTGGGTAGTCCTTCTAATTTTTTCTTTTTAGGAAAATGATGAATGAAACTGAAGTACTTCATTTATAAAAATTCATGGCTAGGTAAAAATAATCCATCAGGTAAAGTAAGTGTTGTGACATTTAATCCAGGTAGAATTCTAGAGATGTGATTTGAGAGTGAAACGTACTTTGTTTTGTTTTGTTCTTGTAATTTGAAGCTTTGGGATGTAAGATCAGCAAATGAGAAGAAAAGCATTAATGTGAAGCAATTCTTCCTCAATTCAGAGGACCCCCAGGAGGATATGGAAGTGATAGTGAAATGCTGCTCATGGTCTGCTGATGGTGCTAGGATAATGGTGGCGGCAAAAAATAAAATCTTTGTAAGTAGTTGTATTTTAAAAAGCCAAATTTATTCTGATTTAAAGAAAATTAATTTTTGCATTTTTATACTGTTTATTGATATAAATAAAGTTCAGCTGTGTGAATTTGGGCAGGCTCTCCACCCTCCCAGTTCTTTAAAAGTGTGCTCCAAAGGATAAGTGTGGCCTTATGAGAAAAGATCTCCATGGTCACATGGATTTAGGGAATGCCATGGCTTTCTTTCCTGTATTAGAGATACTTAATGTGAACGAACGTATTTGAGGTACTAAGAAGTCCAACGATACAGAACCAATTTATATTTGTGAAGTTCATTGTTCTTCAAATGTATTTAAGACATTTCTGCATAGCTCCTTTTTTTCAATTTTAATTACATTGGTTTAGGAGACTTTTCAGAGTACTTTGTTAACCCTAAAACTTTATGAATTGCTGAGTCTTTTGGAGAGAAATGCTCATCAAAGGCTAAACAAGATTGTGAGATTTTTATAAAGTAAATGAGGAAAATATGTAAAGAAAAGTTAATGATAAGAAAATGCCTTCCTCTTTTTTTTTTTTTTTAACAGCTAATAGTAGCTTACATTTCTGGTACCCATAATGTTCTCACATATAATTTCTTTTGATATAAATAGCTAAGAGACGTAGCAGATTGCAGTAACCCTGTGATAACAGTGAGGCAGCTGAGGTTCAGAGCAGCCAAACAGTTTGTCCAAAGTTAGACTGTGAATAGGAGATACACATCTTCTGATTTATGGCTCTTTAAAAAAAGCTATGAGTAAGGGATATTACTATTTTAAAGAGCATAATTAAAATGTGCAATATAGTTTAAGGGACTGATTGCAAAAACTTCAGAAGAGCATATTTAACATTAAAAAATCTTTCAAAAATTGAAGAAGCTTGAATGACTCAGAAGTAGCTTTGGAGGGTTCAAAAATGGGAAATGATTAATTATAATAAAGTAATTTTGTGGTTCTGGAGAGAAATGGAAATGATTGAGCTAATTTTATTTTAGCAAATCTCTGTATATTGATCATCTTAATTTATGAGTATACATTTTTTCCTTTGAATAAACAAGCATTAGGGAGAACTGCTGTGTGTATTGATTTGGCTAGTTGATTCATTTATTCACAAAAGTTTTTATTTCTGTCTAGGCCAGCTTGAGAGATCATCTTTGATAAATTTTTCTTCATAGAAAATATGTTTCAAGCCCAGGCTCGGTGGCTCACGCCTGTAATCCTAGCACTCTGGGAGGCTGAGGAGGGTGGATAGCGTGAGCTCATGGGTTTGAGACCAGCCTGAGCAAAAAGCGAGACCCTGTCTCTACTAAAAATAGAAAAACTGAGGCAAGAGGATTGCTTGAGTGCAAGAGTTGGAGGTTGCTGTGAGCTATGACGTCACGGCACTCTACTCAGTGAGACACTCTGTCTCAAAGAAAAAAGAAAATACGTTTCAAGATGATCAGTATTTAAAAGAATATGGATATTTTTATTTTATTAATGACTCAATAATTATGTCAGTTATCAATAGTTGTATTTTTTTCAGGATTTACGTTTGAAATGCGAGATCTTTTTAAACATAAATTTAGATTTAGTGTCAGTATATAGATATATATACGTACATAGCTTATCTTTTAAAATATTTTGCTTTCATAGATATTTCTATTTATGTTGACAGCTTTTTGACATTCATACCAGTGACCTTTTGGCAGAAATCCACACAGGCCATCAGAGCACCATCCAGTACTGTGACTTCTCCCCTCAAAGCCACTTAGCTGTGGTGGCTTTGTCCCAATACTGTGTAGAGGTAAGTAGTTGAATTTATTCTGTGAAGTCTGGGTTTCCAAAGAGCTAAGGATAACAGAGAACGGGCTGCCTAAATCATTAAATGCCAAGGATGCTTCTTGAGAAATTGTATTTTCTTTATAGCCTGCTGACCTATAACTTTGGGATATTAAGCCATATAGCCAGCCAGCTTTATTACTTTAATAGTGATTGAAGACTTGACTTGACAATATTATAGGGAATGGTAGTACCATTCTGTAAGCATTTACTGAATGCCTGACGTGCTGGAATCTGAGAAAACTGGCATGACCACTGGTTCCCTAGACAGAAACATTGTGTGCATCATACAGCATCAACATAGGTACATGGAGCTTCTTAAATAGTACAGGCACAGAATCTTTTCTTCTTAGAGGAAATGGTGAGAGATGAGTTCAGCTCATATTTCTTAGATCATTGAATATGATAAGACAGGATATTCAAAGCCAAGACTAACGAATAAAATAATTCCTGTACATCACTTGTTATATTTATAATTTTGTACTAACTAAGTTTATATTCAGACCGTATCTAACTAGCTCTGGAAGAATTCCACCTAGTAAATTGCTATGTTAATTTTTTCATAAAGCACTGAATTACGTTTTTCCTTCAAAGATGGGTTGATTAATTTTTCCAAGGTTTCTTGCTCGTCATTCCTAGATTGGTTTTACTGCCGGTAGTTTGAAGCCCCTTTCAGATGACAACTCTAAGAAGATGAGTATGCCCCTTCATCTGGAAAATGGGCAAGTTCACTTGGTTCACAAGCTCCTCTTCAAGTGAACTTTTGACTACTGTGAGCACTTCTTTAGGGTTCTGTGCTCATTTCAGTGCTTTTTTTTAGTGAGTTGCCAACCTTGCCTCTTACTCTGAAGCCCTTGGAGGAGAGTTTCTAAGCTCAGATAAGAGTGAGGGGATGAGCTCCATGGGCGGCTCCTAGTTCTGAGTACAGCAGGACACACAGTGCTGAAGACCTTCCCCACTGAGATCCTTCCCGCTGCAAGTAGAGGCAGTGAGTGTGAAAAAGCTCCAGTCCTGTTTGAAACCATGGGAAGAAGTAGAGTAATATTGGCAGTGTTCTCTTTGGCAGAGGCTTTGAATCAGAAGTTTCTGATCTGCTAGGAGATCTTGAACTTAACTTATAGATCCTTAAGGTGGGTGTGGCTAGAATTTTCTCTTTTTTCAGTTTTGTCAGAATTTTTAGGAGTAGAGTAGCAACTCCTCCTTTCCTGTCACTTCTAAAATTCTATCTTCTACCATCCTTAGAAAGCCTCAGGAAACAATGTCTTCCTTCTTGAAATATAAGGACTTGGTTCTGAAGGCCCTGAGTGACAAAGAAATGATGGGGGAGAGCTGAGGAGACCAAGGTGGGATGAAGGAGAAGATTTTCAAAGAGGATTGTTGAGTTGTGGAACCACTTTCGTTTTGGGCCTTTAGCTCTGTATGTTCTAACTTGGACTCGAGAGATCAGGAAGAAAAAACTTCTTATAATTACTTCATAACCATAGAACTCACTGAATGAAAACCATTGGGCCTGTGATGAAGTACTTGTTTTGTCCATGTTAGTTCTGAAATGATAATGTAGTTCTGTAATTTAAAGTGTAATGAGAGGGACTCAGGCACATATGGTACTTCATTAGACTGGAATATATTTGAGTAATTTACAGCAGAACCCAGGACAAAATGCAACCAGGCTGGTGGCAGACACTGATTCTTTGTAATAAGCATGAATAACAAGAGAAATGTGCACATGTTATAATTAGTACCTTCATTTATTGTAGGATCTTGCACTCAGTTGAAATGAAGGTTAAATGACAGTATTAGTGGAAAATAGTCTAAATATGGAAGCTGCTTATAGTCATCCTATTATTTATTTAGATTGATTTTTTTTAACATGGATAAATTGTTCACATGATTCCAAGGTCAGAGCTTTACAAGTTATATTCAGGGAAGTCTTGCTTTCATTACTTTTTCCTTCACAGTAACCATTTTGTTGGTGTTTCTTTCTGTATGTTTGAGTAGATGTCTTAATAAATAAATACCGTATATACTCGAGTATAAGCCGAGTTTTTCCGGCACAAAATTTGTGCCGAAAAACCCGAACTTGGCACAAATTTTTTGCCGAAAAACACTCGGCTTATACTCAAGTATATACGGTAAATAAATGTGTGTGTGTGTGTGTGTGTGTGTGTGTGTGTGTGTGTGTGTATATATATGTATATCGTGAACCAGCATGGGGAAGAGGAGTGAACCAGAGTGGAATTGGTGGGGATTGAGAAAAATACAGCATAAGAGAAGGCACAGAGACAAAAGATGAGATCGGGAGGTCTGACTGAGCTGATGGCTGCAGCCAGCACCAAAGCACAAAATCAGCTTTATTTTATAGTATCTGTACAGGGTTGTCTAAGGGGGAGTAGCATAAACAAAAGACATATTTTTGGTCTTACAGTGTGATTGGAAAATGTAAATAACTTGAATAAAGACAAATCATCTTGTTAATGGTTTCTGCTCAACTTCGTTAACATGACAAGAAGTAAGAAGGGAAAGATCACAAGGATCTCTGCATAGTTCTTAAAAATTGACTAGACAAAGAAAGCTATGTGATGTTTGGCAAAGGGAGTATGAAGAAAGGAATATGGTTGTTTTGGGAATGGAGGAGAAGCAGTTGGGGTTCATTCCCTGAATGTTCCCCAGGCTGTGGGGGCCCTGCTGTCACATGGCCCGGTTGCCACATATATATGCATAGCTGTATTCATTTATATGTTCATGTATTTAGTTTTCCTTCTCTTATATAAAGGTAGTTACTGCATAGTATACTATTCTGCACTTATGCTTTTATCTATTAATAATGTCCTAGAGATTAGTTGTTATTAGGATGGTTTTCTCATTTTTTTATGGCTGCATAGTATTTCATTATGTGATTACAGTTTGTTCAGATGGTCTCTTATTGATGGGCATTTGGGTTGTTTCTAATATTTTGCTATTAATAATGCACTAAATTTTCTGTATAACACATTTTTAATTTTTAATAATTATTTTTGAGCTATATTTGTATAAGTAGTATTGCTGGATCCTTTTTGCTATTTTCAATATTCCTGCTATATTCAAAATGTTTATGAGTGTGATTCCCTTTATGCTGTGTTTATTCTGTAGCTGTGGAATATAGACTCATGTCTAAAGGTAGCTGATTGCAGAGGACATTTAAGTTGGGTTCATGGAGTGATGTTTTCTCCTGATGGATCATCATTTTTAACATCTTCTGACGATCAGACAATTAGGGTGAGAAATACTTTCATTTTAAACATTTACTGATGGTGAGCTAAACCTCCTACAAACTAAGAAATTGATGGATAGTATTGAGGAAAGTAAAACAGGAAACTGCTAGGTTCGTATTCACTCTGGAAGAGTGCTATTATGGGACTATAACAGTCTCTTCACTACATGTTCATTGAGTATTACCCTGGGGCAAGTGTTGTGGGAAGTCCAGTGATTAAAGTGTATTTTGGCTAACTTAAATATATTACATTTGATTTCTCAATAATTTTTTTTTTTTTGGTTTGAGACAGAGTCTCACTATGTCACCCTTGGTAGAGTGCCATGCGTCCCAGCTCACAGCAACCTCTAACTCCTGGGCTTAAGGGATTCTCTTGCCTCAGCCTCCCCAGTAGCTGGGACTACAGGTGCCCACCATAGTGCCCTGCTGTTTTTTGGTTGTAGTTGTCATTGTTCTTTTGGTAGACCCAGGCTGGGTTCGAACCCGCCAGCTGTGGTGTATGTGGCTGGTGCTGTAGCAGCTGAGCTACAGGCACTGAACCAGTAATTTTTGACTTGTTTCCTTTACCTTGAATTTCCACGTCTAATCAGTTGCCAATTCTAATAGATTCATCCTTTTAATTTTCATCATTTGTCTCTACTTTTTTGTTCCTGCTTCCCAGTTCAGGTCTTCCTTACCTGCTGCCTCTCTTTCTTGTACACTCTCTGCCACAGTCTTCTTTCTTGCTTTTCTGCATGCTGCTTCCAAGATATTTTCTTTATGTACAATACAGTTGTGTCATTTTTACTCAAAAACAAGTAGAGGCTCCCCTGTCTACCAGGGTAGAGATATACTTTTGTGCCTACCTTTAAGCTTCTCCACAGCACGGCTCATTCTGCTGAAGTCTGTCTACCAGTTCATTCCTGCAGGGAACCTACACTGGACTGTTTGTATTTCCCTAGACACCTGTGCTTCCTGCTTCTGTACTTTTCCTTAAGTGTTCATCATGTCTGGAATATCCTACTTCCCCATATCCTTCCTTGTTGAAATCCTCACTAGCCTACAGATAGCCTTAAACCTTCCTCATTTGGGGGAATGTCTGTCTCTCTTAATGCCATATAATATTTTGGTCGTTTCTAATTTTGCTTATCAAATTCTGAGTTGAATTCAAATATAGATTTGATTTACTTCTCACCTTCAATACTCATCAGCTCCCCTGACTTATTCACACATCTTAGATTATAAACTCTTTGGGACCAGGGACCCTAGTTGGTCCCTGTAATATCTAATACAGCATTTTATACTAATTGTAGCTAAAATTTATTTAGTGCTTACTATATGCCAAATAATGTGCAAAGTACTGTGTATGTATTAATTTGCTAATTCTCACAACAGTCCTTTTTGCAGCTGAGGAAGCAGGCACACAAAGGTGAGGCAAAGGAAAGCTGGGAAAGGTCAGTGCTGCTGAAGGTGCCAGTCTCTGTGATGTCGAGCCAGGATATAAATCAACGCACTGCTTTCTTTATCAAGAAAGTCTTGTTAGGCTTGGTGCCTGTGGCTCAAGCGGCTAAGGCACCAGTCACATACACCTGAGCTGGTGGGTTCAAATCCAGCCCGGGCTGCCAAACAACAATGATGGCTACAAACCCTCCCCCCTCCAAAAAAAAAATAGCTGGGCATTGTGGCGGGTGCCTGTAGTCCCAGCTATTTGGGAGGCCGGAGGCAGGAGTATCACTTGAGCCTAGGAGTTGGAGGTTGCTGTGAGCTGTGATGCCACAGCACTCTACCCAGGGCAACAGCTTGAGGCTCTGTCTCAAAAAAAAGAAAGTCTTGTTAAAGAAAAAAAATAAGCTGCATCACTAAATATACTGTTTACTGTATGATTAGTGACATATTTGATTCATATCCTGGTGCAGGTTTTTTATCTTGTTGTGGATTGGTATCATACAGTTTGAAAACCAGCATCTTTGAGTAGCAAGCACTAGGTGTAAGGTAACGTGTCCAAAGTCACAACTTCAGTTGCTACTAGAATTCTTACTGAAGTATTTTGGTTCTGGAGCCCTTAATGCTAACTGCATTTTATTATAGGTTAATGTTAATAAATACTTACTATTGGATTTTAAGCTAATGCAAAATTTCTGGCATCATAGATATTTTAATTGTGAAACAGTTTGTATCTTGCTTTAAGATGAAGACTTGTCTTTACATTATTTCAGAGTATGAACTGGTTGTTTCTCTTATCTTTTAATCAGCTCTGGGAGACAAAGAAAGTATGTAAGAACTATGATATAGTGTTAAAGCAAGAAGTAGATGTTGTATTTCAAGAAAATGAAGTGATGGTTCTAGCAGTTGACAATAAAAGACGTCTACAAGTGAGTACTTTTAAGAAAACAGTTGGAAAAATTGTTGTAGATGAACTCTCAATTCACAATTTCTCTTGTTTGTTTTTGAACTTGGGATCAAAAGCATAATTGTACAGTATCCAACAGATGCTCAATAGACATTAGTGAGTAAACAGAGAGGTCTTGGGCAAAGACTCAGATATGCCTGTATTTAGAATTAAGTAAGGTAAAACTTTACTCCTCTCTTGTTGGAATCTGTGATCACATTCCTTGATTTACGGAGGCTAGGAATAAATTAGGACGAATTTGAACTTGTCCACAAGAGGGATTTGAACATGTCCGATGGAATGTGCAAGTGAAATGAGTGTAACAATGGAAGCATTTTTACAGAGAAAGAGAAAGCAAATACCTCATGGAAACTCCAATACTAGAGCTTGCTTGCTTGTTGGCCAGCCCAGGCAGAACAGCTGAGTATGGACCATATTAGCAGGTGTCACATGTGGAGCTGAGTAACAGTAACCTGTGGCTGAGAAAGGTGATAAGAGCAGTGGCCATAGAAGAAGGTCTGGCATTGGCCTGGCTTTTATGTGAACTAGTATGATGTTCTGCCTCGCCCTCAGGGATCCCTGAGAAACAGGATGGGAAGGACAGAACCCCTGTCACAGGGAGGGCTATTGAGCCTGTATGGTCTGTTTTCTCGTAGTGTATTTGTTATTTTAGGACCTTTCACTAGCCTTTAGGAGCATGAATACAACTGGAGTTAATTTTTTTCCAGACAGGTTTTAGAAGGGCTTTATTAATTTCTAGAAAAAGGTTTTAGCACTGATAATGTGTTCTTACACCATTTATGCATTTGATTTTCCTTGGTTTGCGTATTGAAAGATAGGGGGCATTCTCCATGAAAATTGTGAGGGAGAATGAGATGAGATAGTGAAGGAGAGCTGGAGAGAGAGAGGAACAGATAGAGAAGAAGAGAGGGAAATAGAGCACGCACGCGGGAGGTGTGAGAGGTAGCAAGGGATTGAGGCAGATGACAGAGGGTAGGACAGAGCTTAGCACATCTTTACACAGGGCTCAGCTGGCTGGAGTGGAGAGAATGGTGACTTTTCACTCAGGAGACCTAGGTGCAAGTTCAGACTTTATCCTCATCTAGTTTTATGATGTTGAGTAAATTGCATCACCTCTGACCCTTGGTTTCTTCACCTGTAAAGTCCTTTTTATGTTCAAAAGTCTGTGCTGGTTATAGGGTCAAAGTGGAATCCAAACAGGAGAAAGATGCCTGGGAGCAAATTGTTTACTTCTCGTCTATGGAGGGGGCCAGAGGCAGGCTCAGCCCTGAGTGGGGTCTCTTCAGTATTTTGCAAGTTTTATAATTATCCCCAGTATGTTGAATAGGAGCTTCTAATGCCCCATGTTTCTGGGATGAGTTGGAATGTGGAATTGTTGTTAGCAAGCTGATTCTTCCCACGGAATATTTTACACTGCAGTTTTCTTGTCAAATTCAGTGTCTTCATGCTTGTATTTTCTTTCCTAAAGAAAAGAAAGTTGCACAACCTTTCTTACAGAGTTCAGGTAACAGTTAGACTTAAAAAAGTTACCTGAGTATAGAAGTATCATTTTATTCTATGTCAGTGGTGTGGGAGAGTTAGAGAATAGGTAAACTGACAAATAGTTTCATTTAAGTGAACAAAATACTTTTTAGTTATGACTTAAAAGAGCTCTTGAAATTGATTTTTGTGGTTGACCCTGTAACTTTGTACCTGAAACAAAAATAACCCTATAACTTTGTACCTGAAACAAAATAACTGAGGTATTTGGCAATTGATATATACTTGAGAAATATTTTTTTAGGTCACATGTTTTCATTGAGTGAGAAGACATCTTTATTGGTGAGATTTAAAAAGAACAGTCATTAGCATTGGTACAAGCTTATGAAATTGAGTTAAGCATTGTAAGTCCAGCCAAGCAAATTATGCTTATGAGTTCTTCACTAATGTTCTTATATCCCCCCACTAACCTCACAAAAGGGAAAGAATCTTAATTTACATAGTTTTGTGAGTGATTTGGAGGATATAAAACCCATCTTAATTTGGATTTATCTTTTATGTTTGTCTGTCTCACTGCACCAACTCCCTTGAAAAAAAGTCAGAAAAATGTATTTTAAGAAACCATAGCCTTATTAGAAATGAGCTTTGTGAAGAAATGGAAAACAGGGTGTGGAGCTAGCTGTGGGGTTATAAATCAGACAGATGTGTCTCAGGTGGTGGGCACAGCAGCTGGTTTTAAACCTTTTAAAGCTTGTTTTATTTTATGAAAATGTATTTGAACCACCTAAGTGAAATGAAATGAAAGCTTGAGGTACCCGATGCAGCTGCTGAGACTAGGAGATGGCTTTGTTGTTCCCCTGGGAGCTCTTGTTGGTTATTTTCTATGTTTTATTGTATTTTTTGAATTGAAGCCTCTGTTCTGAAGAACAAAAGCTACTCTTACAGCCTCATAACTGATTGTGCCTCATTTTTCATTAGCTCATTAATGGAAAAACAGGTCAGATTGATTATCTGACTGAAGCTCAAGTTAGTTGCTGTTGCTTAAGTCCACACCATCAGTATGTTGCCCTTGGAGATGAAGATGGAGCCATTCAGGTACTCAGTTCTAGTGTTCAGAATCTTTCTGTGTAGTAGAATTATTTATTAAAATGAACCCTCCATCTGGCATTGTACACTTATACACTAAATAAATCCTTCTATGATTGACTTGTCATTGTTCTGTCAGACTAAAAAGCATCTTATGCAGTTGGTTGTATATTTTTCCAATTGCCTTTATTACTGTTTCTTGTATGTTTTGTCATCTTTATGTACTCTATCTAGTTTTCTTGCTGTTTTCCACATATAACAAGCACTATAGGATTTAGCTAACTATGCAAAGAGCATTTTTTCTTCCTTCTCTTGGAAGCTCAATCAGGTGGGGTGCAAGCTGTTTCCATTTTGGTCTTGATGAGGCCCATTGGGAATATCAGCAGGGCCAACTATGCTTACCTGCTCTGCCAACCCTGGATGTTCTCCTTCTATCAGCTCACCACCTGAAAGCCTATTCAACAAGACCAAATAAGTAAAAATAGAATCAGGTCATAAGGCAAAGAATGTAGTATAATACACTTGATCTTAGCCAAAAGGCTGAGAAGCGATAAGAATGTAGTATAATAAAAATCATTTGTTTCAGTCTTTATTTTTAGAGACGGAGTCTCACTCTGTCACCCTGGGTAGAGTGCTGTGGCATCATAGCTCACAGAAACCTTAAACTCTTGGGCTCAAGAGAACCTCTTGTCTCTGCCTCCTGACTAGCTAGGATTATAGGCACCCACCACAGCGCCTGGCTAATTTTTTAGGAGAGACTGGGGTCTCGCTCTTGCTCAGGCTAGCCTCAAATTCCTGAGCTCAAGCAGTCTACCTGCCTCAGCCTCCTAGAGTGCTAGGATTATAGGTGTGAGTCACTGTGCCCTGCCTTTTTTTTTTTTTAAAAGAGATGAGCCATCACTCTGTTGTCCAGGCTGGAGTGCAGTGGCTGGATCATAGCTCACTGCAGGCTCAAACTTGGACTAAAGCAATCCTGCTATTTTAGCCTCCTGAGCTGGGACTACAGGAGTCCCATGCTAGTTTAAAATCATGTTGGGTAAAATTATTTTTCCTCTTTATCAGGAAAAACAATTTTAATTTGGGCAAGAAACATTTACCTTTTTTTTCTTCTTCTTGCTATGAGTTCATTTGAAAGCCTTTTATAGTTTTTGAGTTTTTGTTACTGCTTTCTTAATTCTCTGCATTTGGAATTTTCATTTTTCTTAACTTTTACTGCACTTCCCCTCAGCCTTCTAATACTCTTCTTTTCCTTTACCAATCCTCGTTGTCAGCCTTTATCTTTGTTTCTGTGTTTTATTAAGAGCTTACCTTTTTCATTTAGGATCTTTTTTTTTTCTTCTCCCTTACCCATCTTAAACGTCGTTTTCTTTTTGGAGGCCGAGCCATTTGTTTGATGAGTTGGGTAGTTGAATACCCAGAAGGACCACTGGTTCCTACTACCATCTGGTCATGGCAGTGAGTGTTTTATTTTGGGCGTGTGTGTTTCTATGTGTGTTCACACGTGTGTTTGTGTGTACCATTCATAGTCAAACTGAAAGCACAAGATGGAAATTCTGTACTTTTCTGTAGTCTAATTTTAGTTTAATATCTCTGGGGTATAATAATTACAGTTTTTAAAAATTTCTTCATATTAATTTTCTGTGGTTTTCTACTTTGAAGATTTTAGAACTTCTGAACAACAAAATCTTCCAG
>CAUYPK010139738.1:0-36749 GCA_963574355.1 Loris lydekkerianus | reverse complement strand
CCCAGAAAGTGTGGAAAGGATTTTAATCAAGGGAAGGACTTGAGTATGTTTGAATTTTTAATGTATCACTCCAATAGGCATGTGGAAAATGGGTTGTGAGTGGAACAAGAGCAAATGTGGAGACGTCAGTTTGGAAGCATTTATAGAATGAAAAAACTTGATCGTAACTTTTGGTAGGATGTCTACAGTGAAAGATAAAGAGAATTGGATAAATTGAAGAAATGCTTAGTGGATAAAACAAGGACTTGGTGCCGGCCTGATGGATCCCTGATTGTATTGTGCCTTTCCTTTTTCCTTTCAAGACAAGACAAATTCAAAAGTGACTTTATTTGTAGATTTGTCCTTCAATTACAGACACAGACCTAGGAACTCTCAGAGGCTTATCTTAGCCTCACGTGTGACCCTTTGGGAATCCCACAGATGCACATAGCATTTACACGGGATCTATCTTCCCCTTGTAAGACTGCTCCTGTTTACTTCAGACAGAAATTCATTTGTGGTTATGTGACAAAGCATCTATTGTTCTCTGCAGTCAGTTTTAGAAAAGCTTTTCAAGTTTTTTGAGGTGTCTGGAGTAGTACTGGATAAAATCTTACCTTTGCTTTCCTTGGTCAGAAGGATACAACAAGCAACATCTCAGCTGTGACATCTGCCGGCACTGCTTTCTGTCTCCTCAGCACAAAGCAGGTGGTGATGGGTAATCAGATGCTGTGTGTAAAACTTTTGCTCTTCTTTTCATTTGGGGAAGTGAGCAGTGAAGAGCCCTGGTATCCAGAATGTCCATTTTGGGGGAGTTTTTTTTCCCTGCAAAGATGTGGGGATATTTATTCTTAATCTAGGCCTTCCTCTTCCTCATTTTTCATTCCAGAGAGAATGACATGACAATTGTCATTTTTCCCTGAGTAAAAGATTATAGTTACAAGAGGGATTCAAAACAAACTTATCATCCAGGTTAAAATATTAAGAATAAATGTTGATTATAGATGACTATTAGAGAGGCTACCACCTACTAGGTACCTGCAACCACCTTCTAAGTATTAATACTCCCAGTTTCCTAGGAAATCAAAGCACTGTGTTGGCCCTAATCAGAAATCAGTAGCCACCTCCTGCCTTCGCAGAATTCTCTCGGATTCGTTCTGCCCTGTGTTCCATAATCCTGTGCCTCTTGTGTTTCCCCCTAAGCCTGTCCTTAAACGCTGTCTGTTTCCCACTCTTCCTTCTCCAGACCACTTTCTCCTGCTCTTTATCCCATTGCCCTAGTCCCTTCTCCTTAAGGTGATAGCCAAGAAGTGAGAGAAAGGAATCCATTAATAGATGTGGGTGACTTTCTTTTCTTTTGCATCAACATTGTCTGAGAACACAATCCAGCACTTTGGGAAGCAAAGGAGGGCAAAAATGTTTTGTAGACCCCCATTAGGTGACATCCTCTTGATGGCACTCCATGGCTCAGCAATCTGTTGGGGTTTTTATTTTTTTAAGTAAATGAGGGAAGGGCCCTGGGCTCTTGGCTATTACCCAGACCAGGTTTGCATAGCCCTGAAGTCTGAGCTGAATTCTGCCATCTCTCCAGCAACACTTAATTGTTTTTAATTATCCCTCCACTGAAGCTGAACCATCCCTCACCCAGGTCACACCACAGAACATGGCTCATAAGTTTTACGAGCCACCTTGTGTATCCCATCCATGTGTTCAGCCACCTTTCCTGACCGTTGACAATCCATCAGCCCACTATCCCTGTCCCTGACAGGGTCTGGATGCTTGATGAGAGACAGGTTGGACTTGTCATCACTGTGTTGACTATCATTGTACTTGGAAGCTTGGAGCCAGGCTTAAGACTTGAATTCTCAGTTGAAGATTGTATGTGAATTGAACTTTGAAATGGTCTTCCTTTTTTTTTTTTCTTTGTGAAGGTCATAAAATTTGATAAAACTAAAGGGGTTTGAGATTCCACAAGCCCGACTGTCCTGCTAAACTGTGAATTCTCGCTTTGAATTTCTAGTGAGATCTCAGGGACCAGGTCTGAGTGCTCTTTTGAACTGAGTAAATTCTTGCAAAATAAATGAAAAGCCCAAAATGTATAGACAAGTTGTATAGAAAAAGTTTTCACCTATAAGTGGATTAGGCAGAAACCTATGAGAGCCTAGAAGGGTCCTTGTAGCCCTGTTCAGCATCTGAGATGATTTCATTTATTCATTTGTTCATTCCTTAGTCTTTTGGAGTGAAGTTTAGAGAGGGGATGTGGAGCGTTTCCAGTCAAAGGAGCTCAATGACTTAATTCTGAGAATTTTGACATTTTTTCTCCTCTGGATTGTCCACAAAAGGCATCCAGGAATATGAAACTGTTATCTAGAAAGAATACTTGAAGATACAACTGCTGGATACATCATATTACAAATAAACTGATTCGATTAGTTACTTGTCTCTAGTAGACTTACATAAAATCAGTGCTTCCCAAGGAGGGGTATGGGTACCAAAGATGTTAAGCATGATGCCCTTCATGGGTTCCTGAATGAATTTTTCTTTATTGTACTAATCTAGTATTTACTTCAAATATTCTCTTCTGTTGTTTGCAAGTGATAATAGTTTCCATTTAGCAGGGATGAAAAGTTTCCATTAAAAATGCATGTATTTTGGTTAAGAATAGCAAGTCATTAAAAGAAAAATTTTAAGTAAATAATAATAAAGTCAGTGATAACTGGAAATGTCAATTTATGAAAGATGAAACACAAATGATTGAATTTTGGGACTCATTAGGATGGAAGATGGGGAGATTTGAATAGGTGTTTCAGGAGTTGCAGGTGGTGGGGCACCCAGGTATAGGGGAGAGGATGAAGAGGAGCAGAGCCGTATCTCCCCCTTCCAGCAGGAGGATGTCCTTAGGGACCAAGGGGAGGCTGATGTCTTTAAACGTGACCCCCTCTTGTGTAGCAGCCTTGGTTTCAGAATGGAGCATGGAGAGGCAGCCCACTGAATGGAGAGACAGTTCGTTCCTCTAAGTACCCAGCTCCCCAGAGAATGTCTGCACTGCCCTAACTGCCAAGAGCACCAGGATTTTTCCAGCTGGCTATTTTTCCACCCTCTCCTCCACTCCACCATCATTTCCCCTTGTTTATTGCCACCAGAAGCAGAGATTCCTTAAGACATTGAGCACTTCGGATGAAATGATTTTGACACCAGAATTGCTCTGTGCTCAGCAGTAGATGTCCTGTCTGCTGGATATAAGGCCTATTTTAATTTGCCCTCTTTGTCCTTCCAAATGTCCCTAGAAGAGGGAGGGGATTTGGCAGACAAATGTAGCCAGTTTTGGCAGCAGCATCCACAGTCTCAGATCCCCTGACATACAAGTCATAGAAATGTGCCCTGTCTTTGAGTCCATGTGCCTCTGTAGGAGTGTGTGCAAGGGTGTGGAGGCATGTTTGAGTAAAGGGTGAAAGAGACTCTTTGCTGGGATCCAGACAGACAGGCAGCAGGGATGAGTTAGACAGCCAACGCTCAGGAGTGAGAGAAGAGGGGAGACTCCAGCAGCTCCAAATCAGTAATGCTAATTGCAGCGGGGGGCTGACCTTTTACTGTGACGGATGTCAGCTGCGAGTTGTAACCTCATGCCATTAATTACAACCCAGTACCTCTGGGGGACTCTCCTGTTGGCCTTGGTCTCCCTCTTCTTCCCTCCCCACCCCACTGAAAGGTTCATGTTGCGGGCTGCACTCAGATGAAATATTTAAAAAAATCATGAGTCTTCTAAGGCTGGAGCCAATTCTATGTATTTGGCTTTTTTACAAAAGAAATTTTCTTGTGTTGGACACTGAGATGATCTGAGAAAGTCCATTTTACAAAAAAATTTAGCTAAAACTTAGACGAACAGAATTTGTAACCAAAAAGTAAAACATTCATCAACAGAGACTGGAATGTAAGAAAACATCACCTACACTTCTTTTGGAAAAGGTTTGCAGGTATTTTGTTATATGACTGGAGACCTAGAAAAAAATTTTTTTTAAAGTAGACCTAGAAAGGAAATATATTCCAAGGGATTCTGTGCACAGAAGAAGAAAGAAACCTGGCTAGGTCTGAGAAGGATTTTAGAATTCCAGACCCTTTATTCTGTTCCATTTCTTTGAGAGTTTACTAGGAAATCAGTATTAACTTTGTGTGAGGATCTTTGGATCCTCAATGGAAAAAAAATGAAAAACTGCCGACAGACTTTTTTTACAGACAACACTGGCTTCAAGTGACATGCTAGTGGCACAGGGTCTTGTGCTGAGAAGGGCTCTGAGGTCCTTCATAATTTTAAACAAAAGGCCCCACACTTTGATTTTGCATATTATGGAGCCCTTCCCATATAGGGGCATTGGACAATGAAGAATGAAAGTAGTCCATGGAGCCAATACAAAACTTTGAAGAGGTTGACATCTCTTGTGCCAATATTGTTTCTGGAAGCAGTTAAAATCTGGAATAAAATGAATATATGCTAAGGCTTGTCATCCTCTTAAAACTCAAAGTTGCACAATTACCTCAGCCATATTTTTTTACTCTGAATGATTACGCATAGGACACCAGATTTTCCATGGTTTGTTTTGTTTATCCTGTTATCCAAAGACTTTTGATATCTTCCTATTTTTGTGCATTCGTTCATTCATTATACAAACATTTAATATCAAGATACTATTTTAAAATCACACAGAAATAGCGAAGACTAAAACCCAGCCAGCCATGTCTTCAAGAAGTTTGCACTATGGGAAATGACACAACTGAAAAAAGCAGTAACAAAAAGCATGACCCTAGCATGAAAGGAAAAAAAAAAAATGCCTTAGTTGAAATTCAACCAAGTGTTTCAGAAGAGCAGAGGAAAGAAAAAGTGATTTAGATTGGGAGGATGAGGAAAGGCAATGAGGAGGATCATCTACATATATCTTTATTATGTGTGTTTTAAACAGAAGAGATCAAAGGATATTCTGGGAAGAAAGGATTGACTTAAAGCTCGGGAGATGAGAGAACCAATGGCCCATACAGGCAGCGTAGTCAGAGCAGAGTGATGGGTGTCTGAGGTAGAGACAGGAGGGAGGTGAGATGAAAAAGGAGGCAAAAGCCAGACTGGGGTGTGGGCCGTTAATGGAACCAGGGCTAATGGATAGGAGAACCATCCATCTAGGTCTACTGGCTTTACACAGGAAAAAATGTTTTCACTTCAGTCTCACCAGTAGTTAATATTATAAGCCAAGAGAGATCAAACAGACACTGTGAATGTCCTCATACAGACAGAGTTATGGTGCATTCCCAATAGTGAGGATCAGAGCACCACGCGGTCTTACTGGAAGGAACAGAAGGAAGAACAGCTTAACTTCCTCATTCCTATGCAGACTTAACACTGAGGGTCAAGTTAGGATTTTCCCACAGGTGAACAAACCTTGAGAAATATCCTTAAACATCTCCATCATCAGTTGGCTATTTTCTTGTGTTTTGGAAATATAGTTCCACCTTCTATAACACCTTCATTTGAGTTGTTATGACAGAACATGTTAAAAAAAAAAAAAGGCAGAAGAAAATGCTTAGAATGGGAAAAATAGCAATATACAAAGTATATATTACTATGTACTTAATTTTGTATATAAAAATAAATGGATGGCTTTTTTAAAAAGAAATGGAGCCATGTGTAAATTTATACTGGTATAAAACATACCAAAAATTTAAGAGTGGTGTTATCTTTGCATGTTGAGATTAATGGGTTATTTTTTGATTTTGCCTTTATTTTGTTTAGTTTTTGAAGATTTTTTTAAAAAGAAGGTATTGCTACTGTGATTAGATAAAATCCCCCTTCCTTCTCCCTTCCCTTTTTGCATGGGTGTATTTGGCATTAATCCATCCATAAAATGAATTATCACTTCAGAAAGTATTTTATGATGTTGCAGCATCTCTATCCTGAATCTTTTGTGCCGTGTTGCGCTGTGTGCTGGGATCCAGTTTATTATGGAGACCAATTCAATCTGAGTAATCTGATGTTGCGTGAATAGTGTAGGAATGTACTCGGAGTAGGTTTCAGAGCTTTTTCTTTTTTAAGGTTGTTCTACCTTTATTTCACAGGTTATATTTTGACAAGGGGATTTCAAGTTGTAAAAAAATGCCTTTAAAATTTTGGATGCAGAATTTACTATTGCCCCAGGATTTCTTGGAAGAAAATTAGAAGCGTTCTGTTTTTCTTATGAAACATACTTGGGAAGATAAATTACTTTTCCATGCTATGAACTCAAGTAAAAAGTGAGATGCAATATCAGTGATGACGTGACTGCTCATTTGGGGATGTCCCACTTGACTGGTTCAAATAACTTCCTGTGTTGTGTCTTGGGCCAAAAAGCTATTGAAATATGATTTCAAAAATGCAGAATCTGCTGTGAGAATGTCAACTATTGACAATGGATTTAGCATTCTTATATATTGATTTGCATTTCATCTAGGTTCACATACTCCATCTTGGTACTTTTAATTGTGATCACTTTGGTAATTTGTTTCTAATTCCTAAGTTGTTTTTAGTTGACTATTACACATGTGCTGATAAACACGTGAATATTAGGTGGAGCCTCCTTTGTAACTTATAATGATAGCTAATCATGAAACATTTACGTTTTGCCCCAATTGCTTTATCATTTCTCTCTATATTGGCATGTATTTGTATATTTTCTGAACTGTATGAGATTAATTTGGGACACTATACCCTCTTACTGCGATTTCTTTCCTAGCCGGGGATCCAGCCTAGCTCCTGCGCTATGTTTACTTCTCTGCACTCTTCCCTGATTAGTGTGCTTGGTTCCTTGACCTTTTTTTGTCTCATTTGAAATTATTTTTTAAGAGTTCAGGCTCGCGCTTTGGAGAATGACTTTGCATTTGGATTGGCTGGATGTTTCCTTATGATTAGATTCAGGCTATGTTATTTTTTGGTTTTGTTTTTTATAAAAAAAAACTAAATTCACAGAAGTGTTGAGTAGTGTTTTATCCTTCTTGGACCACTCTTTCCTGAGGCACAATATGTCTGTTTGTCCCACTTTTGGTGTATTACATTTCATCACTAATTAAAGTTGTATCTACCAACTTCTCTACTGTAAAGGTAGAGAGAAATTTTCCAACTTCTCTACTGTAAAGGTAGAGAGAAAATTTTCCTTTATAATTCATAAGGAAATTGTGGAGGAATATTTTGAAATTATGTGAATATCCCAATCCTTGTCACGCTTTTAGGAAATCTAATGGAGATTTTCTAACTCCATCATTCTGTGTGCCTTTATTGACTGGCATTGTACTGTAAGGAAGAGGTTTTTTTTTTTCAATATAGTTATCACTTTGTTAATTTATTTATACAAATATGATATTCAATAGGTTTTGGTCTTTAAAATGGCGTTTCCTTGTGGCTCAGCCTTATGCTATGCTTTTAGATTGGGGGTATACAATGTATTGGGTGCATCTCAATATCCAATTATATTTGCAACAATTTTTAAAATAACATACTCTATATTGATAAATTTAAGATTATGGCATGTTGTCCCTCACTTGGTAACTACATAAGTCTAGATTTTGCTTATCAATATAACAACCTCTAGGCATATTCCTTATCTACAGTAACGTGTTTCATTCAACCTGTATCAACACAACTGTGAGGTGAGCCCTTGGTTTAATCTACCTGTGTTAAAGGCAGTGTGAGTTGTGGATGTATAAGTACTTTTAATTCTTATTCAAATATTTCCTTTTCATAAAGTCCCTGTTCTCTTTTAAAACTTAACTATACTAGTTAAGTATAACTGGTTATACTTAAAATCGGATATTTTAGGAGAGGCATGGATTAACCAAAATTTATCTGATAATAAGTGCGGAAATACAAACCTTCCGTCAGTTTACCTGCACATTTAGGATTGTAGGTCGTTTTTCATGGCAGTGAAAAAAAAAATGAAACATTAGACATAATTATTTAGGAGTTTCTTCAAATTGAAATGTATTTTAAATGACATTTGCCATTTGTTCTCATCTCTACGATGTACTTGAAGTTTTACAAGTGTACAAGACACTCTTTGAAGATTCTACATGCAGTCTTTTGAGATTCTGCATGTGGTCTTTCAAGAAATCTTATCAGAGTTATATCTTTTTGATAGATTCGTATCTTTAAATTAAAAATAAAACAAAGTCAAGGCAAGAGAATATCCATTCAAAAATATGAAGATAATATGATCGTGAACTGACCAATGGCATTTTGGTCAATGACCAACTGGATATACTAGAGTGGTCCATAAAATTATAATATGGTATTTTTACTGTACCTCCTTTACGTTTAGATATGTTTGGATACACACATACCTAGCCCTGTGCCACAGTGGCCTCCACCGAGTGCAGTAGAGTAACATGCTCTACACGTTGAGGCTAGAATATGGCCCATGTGTGCAGTAGGTTACACCATCTAGGTTTGCATAACTGTAATCTATGAGGTTCCTACAATGATGAACTTGCTGGACACATTTGTCAGAGAGTATCCCATTGTTGAGTGACATAGGACTATGGTACCTAGGTCATAATGTTTATGAGGATTAAGCAAGATGTTCATAAAGTAAACATCTATGAGCTTGAATTAATCACATAAAGTTATTTATTATTACTCTCATTCTTATTGTAGTATTTGTACTGTACAGTTCTCAATTTATTTTATACCCCCCAAATTAATTTCTGTAGTAATTTATAAAAAAAAAAACAAAACACTGATGTTGCACAGAGTAGTTAAATGAACATGAAGTTTTACTGTTGGACTGTGTGTTCCATTAGTTCTGATGAATTTTAATTTTAATCTCAACAATTATTAGCTCATGGAGAGGCAATTTCATGTTTTCTTAGCTAACCAATCTTTGAAAGGCAGGGCAATAATGAGATCACTTTGTTGTGAAAGAATGTATAACATGGTCTTGATAGAAAAGTGTAACAGACAAGAGAGCCTGTGGTGAATGTCTACAGCAGAGATCAGTGAGTCTGCAGAGGACAGGAGAAGGAGGCTGTCCTTGTGGACAGCAGAAAGTGGTCCTGACTAACTTTGCTTATGGACACTTTCACCTTAAACTAAAATGCCATGTACCCCTTCTATAATTTTCAGTGGTCAAAGAGACTGGCTGGAATTGGGTGTGCTAGTGATGTCTGGGTCTCAGTTTTCTCAACTGCAAAATGGAGAAAATATCTATTTACAGAGTTGTTTTCAGTACGTAGCACTTAGAAACATTCCTCTCAACCACCTACTTTAAGTCAATATTGGACATAGTTTTCTGACTCAGTGCATTTCTTGATGGACTGAAGTCTTGGTTCTCCAAACAGACACACGCTTGGGTTTGCTTGTCCAGTTGTTACTTGCCAAATGCTCCCTCTGGGTACTTTTAATTGTTTTTAGTTCCTAAGTTGTTTTCACTTGACTATTGTACATATGTTGATAAATGCGTGGATATTAGATGGAGCCATATGACAATGCAGGCAGTTTAACTTTAAAAACTTCTTTGTAACTTACAATGATAGCTGATCATGATGGAAAGCAGAGCTTGGGCCCAGGGAAGAACTGGGAAGGGACAACAGTGGCTCTAAGCAGGAACCTGGCTGAACAGCAGCTAAGGGTTAGTAGTGGTTTGGCAGCATCCCCAGAAAAGAGGGGAGATCTGATTGCTGGAAAGGCCCTAAGATTCTTAGTAAGCCTGTTTGCAACAGTAGAATGGGAAGAAAAGAAGGTAGATAGGAGGTTGTATGACAGATAAAAATCTTAGAGCTGGGGGCGGGAGTTATGGGAAGCAATAATCTAGGGAACAGAACTGAGGGAGAGGACTCGAGATGTAAACCTCTCTGAGAAGAAAGCTTTAATGCTGGAAATAAAGTACAGTATATTCCATTAACTGCTCCAGTTTGTCCTTGGATGAGTTCTAGTTAAAATCAGATATTTTAGGATGAAGAGACATTTTATGTAAACATCCACATTTATAACTTTTCTATGTAAAGTCCAGCCTGAGAAATGAAGCCAGATACCATCCATCAGATTTGACTTTTACGTTAACCTTTTCCATGACTTGGAAATGTATTTTACAAAAACACAGCTTATATCTGATCTTCTTAGATTTTCTAGGAAGTCAAATTTTTCCAAAAATTTGGTTATACTGAAAAATACTGCTCAACTTACAAGACTTCATAATATATTTTTTAAAAGTGAGAGAGAGAGATGTATTAGGAAAAGGCTGAATCCATCCTGGGAGGCAGAAGAGCTGTAACGTAGTCCTTCGGCTGTTTCTAATTAGCTGTGAATTTGTGAGTGTTCTCTCCCTTGTAAAATAAAGGTGATGAGTATAGTGCTGAAGAGCTTTTCAGATTTGATATCAGAAGATCCCATGTCTCTGCTCCACCTCAGTGAAGATTCACAGACAAATGTGATAACAATGGTAATACTTACATTGGGAGTGAGCTGGCTGGAGTACTCTGCACACTGTTATCTCCTGGGTGCAACTTCAACCTTTTATTTTTATTTTTTTAACAATATTTGGGTATAATAGTTATTCCCCAGACTGTTTTATTTTCCTTATCAAGTGAAATTGTCACTGTAATAGGCATTACCAAATATCTGAAAATGCATTGTTCTGAGTTTAGAGGTCGTACACACACACACAGTCACATGCTGCTTTGTTCACTCATATCATCTGCATGGTCTTTAAATGCCTTCGGGAACTTGGGGAATTTAATAAGTAAAAAGTAGGTGCCTTTGTCTACTAATTTGCAGCTGTTCTAAAGAAATGGTTTTAAATAAAGAGGATTTATTTTGATTATATGTTTACAACAAATGTTACTAAATTGTAAAAATCAGAATCTTAGACATTAGGGAGTTCATGTCTTCCTTTCCAATTGATTTTTTCACTCTGGCTGAAGTACAGTGGCATCATCATAGCTCCCTGTAATGCCCAAACTCCTGGGCTCAAGAGATCTTTCTGCTTATCTCAGGCAACTAGAACTACACGTGCGCACCACTGCACCTTGCTAATTTTTATATTTTTGGTAGAGATGGTGTCTTGTTCTTGCCCAGCCTAATCTCAAACTCCTGACCTCAAGTGATCCTCCTGCCTCCACCTTCCAGAGCTAGCCCGGATTATAGTCCTGAGCCAAACCGGCAAGCCTCTAATTTATTTTTTAAAAAAGTATGTAAGTTTTTGCCCCTCCTTTTCTACCTTTTCCCCCTGCTTGATTTCCACAGAGTTATACTTCCCTCTGTGCACATGTGTGCACATTGGTTATTTCCAGTTTAATAGGGAGAGCACATGGCATTCACTTTTCCACTCTTGAAATACTTTACTTGGAGAATTGTCTCTGGTTCCATCCAGAGTATTCCAAAAGTCTTGATTTATCCTTTTTTATGGCAGAGTAGTACTCCATTGTATACATATACCACATTTTAATAATATACTCATGAATTAATGGGTACTTGGGTTGATTCCACATCTTTACAATTTGAAATTGTGCTACAATAAACATTTGATGTACTTCTTTTCTTTGCCTTGCAGATTACTGTAAGGATACATATAATTAGGTTACATTGTTTGTTAGGTAATTCTGAGATGTAGGTGAGCGCTTCACCTAGGAGGTGTGCCATATACCCCATATATTGTACCCAACAGGTGAGAGCTAGGCAGCACGTTCTTCCCCTCACCTTCTTCCCCCTTCTTGAATTTAAATGTCTTTTTCTTTTGTGTGGGCATGTAGTTGTTCATCTTCTAGTTTCCTATTAATATTGAGTACATTGGATTCTTCCTTTTCCATTCTTGTGATACTTTACTTAGAAGGTTGTTTTCCAAATTCTTTTAAGTAAATACAAAAGAGGCGAGGTCTCCATCTTTCTTGATGGCTGAATAGTATTCCATAGTATATATAGACCACAGTTTACTTATCCATTCATGGGCTGATGGTTTGTTCTACATCTTCGTGATTGTGAATTGAGCTGCTACAAACATTTGCATGCAAATGTCTTTGTGGTAAAATGATTTTTTTCTTCTGGGTAGATACCTAGTAATGGGATTGTGGGATCAAATGGATCAAATTTTAGCTCTTTGACTCTTCTCTGTACTTCTTTCCAAAAAGACTCTATTAGTTTGCAATCCCACCCATAGTTTATATGTGTTCCCTTCTCACCACAACAGGTGTCTTTTTGAGGAGAAGTCTTCCTTTGATTAGATACCCAGTAGAGGGATTGCTGGATCAATGGTAGGTCTATTTTTAGTTTGTTGAGGAAATCCATGCAGTATTCCGTAGTATTTATTAATCTGCAGTTCCACCAACGGTATATAAGCATTCCTTTGTTGAGGAAAGCATTCCTTTGTTTGTTGAGGAAATACAAAGCATTCCTTTGTTTGTTGAGGAAATACAACAGTATTCCATAGTATTTATTAATCTGCAGTTCCACCAACGGTATATAAGCATTCCTTTCTCTGTGCCATCCATATCAGCATCTATAGTTTTTGAAAATTTTTAATAAAGTCATTCTAACAGGGATAAGGTGATGCCTCATGTTTTTCCCCTGCATTCTGGTGATTAGAGGCATTGAGTATTTGTTCATGTTTGGCCATTTGTCTATCCTCTTTTGAAAAGCCTCTGTCCATGTATTTTGCCTACTTTCTTCTTCTTCTTCTTTTTTTTTTTGAAATGGAGTCTCATTTTGTTGCCCTTGGTAGAGTGCTGTGGCATCCCAGCTCACAGCAACCTCCAACCCTTTGGCTCAGGTGATTCTCTTGCCCCAGCCTCCTGAGTAGCTATAAGTGCCTGGACTACAGGTGCCTGCCACAATGCCTGGCTATTTTTTGTTGCAATTCTCATTGCTATTTTAGTTGGCAGAGGCCAGGTTTGAGCCCACCACCCTCAGTATATGGGGCTGGCACCCTACCCACTGAGCCACAGGCACTTCCCTTTGCCCACTTTCTAATGAGGTTATTTGTTTGTTTGTTTTTTCTTGCTGATTTGCTCGAGTTCTTTGTAGATTCTTGTTATTAGCCCCTTATTGAATGTATAGCTTGCAAATATTTTCTCGCACTCTGTAAGTTGTCTATTTGCTCTGTTATTTTTAGTTGTACCAAAGATTTTTAGTTTAATCAAATACCATTTATCAACTTTTGTTGTTGCCATGATTGCTGACATGTCATAAATTCTTTGTCGAGGCCAATATCTATAAGAGTTTTCCCCAAATTTTTCTCTAGAATTCTTAGGGCTTAATGCCTTATATTTACTCTTTTATCCATCTTGAACTAATTTTTGTGAGTGTTAAGAGGTAGGGCCCTGTTTCATTCTTCTGTATGTGGCTATCCAATTTTCCCAGCACCATATTGAATAGGGCTTCTTTTCCCCAGTATATGTTGCCTGCTTTGTTAAAGATCAGTTGGTTGTAGGTATATGTTTTATATCTGCATTTTCTGTTCTGTTGCATTGGTCTATGTCCCTATTTTTGTATCAATACCATGCTGTTTTGGTTACTACAGCCTTGTAGTATCGTGTGAAGTCTGATAATTTAATGCCTTGAGATTTGTTCTTTTTGCTTAAGATTGCTTTGGTTATTTAGGCTCTTGTCTGGTTCCAAATGAAGGGTAGAATTATTTTTTGTAGATCTGTGAAGTACGATGTTGGTAATTTGATGGGGATTGCATCAGACATTTTAACAATGTCAATTCTACCTACCCATGAGCATTCCATTTGTTTGTATCCTCTGCAGTTTCTTTCCTGAGAGTTTCATAGTTCTCTTTGTATAGATCTTTCACCTCAATGGTTGAGTATATTCCTAGGTATTTTCTTTGTAGGTCAATATTGTGAATGATATTGAGTCTGATTTGACTCTTAGCTTGACTGTTAGTGGTATATAGAAATGCTACTGATTTATGTATGTTGATTTTATATTCTGAAATTTTGCTGAATTTATTTATGAATTCCAGGAGACTCTTAGTGGAATCTTTGGGGTTTTCCAAATATGAGATCCTATTACCATGTAAAACAACAGCTTCCCCCCATATTTCCTGATTTGGGGTATTCTCTATTTCTTTCTCTTTCCTGATTCTTTCTCTTTCTGATTGCTCTGACTGGCACTTCCAGAACTTGCCTAATGGGTACAATGACACACCTATAGCCAGGAATCAAGCACTACAAAAGCAGTCCATGCAAGTTAACATGTTTGTACCCCTTTAATATTTTAAAATAGAAAAATAAAGGATATAAACTATCCATGATTGTAGAAATATAAATTCTCAAATGTCTGCATTTAAAGATTAGCAGTTTAAGAACACACTCAGCATTATGGCCTTTGTTTTTTGTAGCATTATGATGCTTTTAAAAACTTTGCATTTAATTCATTTAACATAATAATGACTAAAAACAACAAAATAACTAAAATAACAAAATAATAACTAAATAAATGAAGTAACCAAATTCTCCCTTTGTTCACATGATTTTTATTTTCCCAAAATTAATTTTTTCCTTTAGAGCAATTAATTAATGTTATGTGAAATGAATTAGCTAGAAGGCTCAAAGTGGGTTCCAGTTGAACTCTGGTTTATATCTTTAAGCATATAATATAAACTTTCTGACTCGCAGTACTCTTATCTCCAAAGTGGTGTGAGGGAGAGAGATGATCTGGATGGTTCCTTCTCTTCAGGGACCCTGTGACTTGATTAGTCTTTGACTATAGACAAACTGAGGGGTTTCACATTCAATAAGGGAATTTAGTCAACATGAAACGCAATCTAGATAATTTATCTATGATGAAAATTGTTTTTCTTTTTGGTTTAGTTGAATAATTATTTGACTTTTATCCAGGACTATTTTGCAACAGAATTTTAAATTTCAGTTTCCACATTATCTCATTGCTCTTCTACTCCATTGGTGGTTAATCCTGATGTGAGAGCCCCTTTCTTTTTAATCAAACCAGTATTCTGAATCCATGAATTCATATGGAATTGAAAATAACTGAAAAAATTAATGTGCCTGTTTCACTGTGAGGGTTTGCTCCTGGTGCCTGTTTGTATCACATCTTAAATGTGTGTGCTATCTGTATTAGATTCATAGGCTAGCACACGGACGATTCTATGACTGCTTTTAAACCAGCTGTTTCTTTTCTTTTATCTCTTTTTAAAACCATGGGGGAATTGGTGGGAACATCAAATTTATTTCCCAGCAATTCCTGGCATGGACAACATTGAAATGAGCATGTATTCAACTTTCTAAGATGAGAGGAATATAAATAAATAAGGAGAAAATTTTGATACTTCTATGGATTTTTTATTGTTTTAAAATAAATAAAACAGAAAATTTATCATTTTAACCATGTTTAGCTATATGACTTTATAACATTACATTGTTTGACCACTACCACTATCCACCTCCAGAAAATTTTCATCTTCTAAAGTGAACTTCATACCCATTACACAGTATATTTCCATTCTATTCTCCTTCCAACTCCTGGCAATCACCATTCTACTTTCTGTCTCTATAAGCTTGACTAGTTTAGGTAACTCATATAAGTAAAATTATATAGTATTTGTCTTTTTTGTGACTGGTGCATTTTGCTTAGCACAATACTTTCAAGATTCATTTATGATGTAGCATGTGTCAGACTTTCTGTCTTTTGAGACAGGGTCTCACTCTGTCATCCTGGGTAGAATGCAATGAGCTCATAGCAACCTCAACCTCTTGGGCTCAAGTGATCCTCTTGCCTCAGCCTCCCTAGTAGCTGGGAGTATAGGCACCTGCCATAATGCCTGGATAATTTTTAAAAAAATTTTTTAGTAGAGATGAGGTCTCTCTCTTACTCAGATTGGTATTGAACTTCTGATCTCAAGCAATACACCCACCTCAGCCTCCCAGAGTGCTGGGATTATAGGCATAAGCCACCATACCTGGCCATCAGAATTTTATTTCTTTTTAAAATTGAATAACATTCCATTTTATGTATATATCACATTTTGTCCATTTATTGATGGGCATTTGGCTAGTTTCCACCTTTTGGCTATTGCAAATAATGCTACTATGAACAATGATGTACAAGTATCTGTTAGAATCTGTGCCTCCAATTCTGTGGATATACACCCAGGGATAGAAATGCTGAATCATATAATTCTATGTTTAGGTTTTTGAGGAAGTGCCATATAACAACAAAAGTTGTACCATTTTATATTCCCAACAGTAATGTATATGAATGTTACTATTTTAATTGTCCTTTTTCTTTTCTTCCTCTTCTTTTTCCTCCTTTTTTCTCCTTCTCCTCGTCTTTTATCCTTAGCTAAGTTTACTAGCTATCCCTGACTTCAGGAGATCAAGTTTATCTATATTTGAGTACTGTTAAAAGTATTTATGAAAAAGGAAGGTAAGATGAACCCCAGATTTTGAGAAAACAATGGCCTCAATCTATGTCCACTGTGTATTCTCATGTCCCCAGGCACTTAGCGGGATGTCAGATTGTCATCAGTTGTGCAGACTTAGAAAAGAGGGAGGAAGATTATGAGGGTTATGTCTCCAACTGCCTTTCAAAATCAGGTATCAAAGAATTCTGAAGTATCAATTGTTCTATATATACTATTCTCTTGTTCCTCCAACAAAAGATAGCACTTAACTATATATGGAGAGAAAGCTCTCTGACACTGTGGGCTCAACAGAGGAGTTTGGGATCACCTACTTCTGAAAAAAATCATCCCATATTATCAAAAGTCATAAACGGTCTCAGTATGTTGAACTTGAAGGGAATTTCAGAGACATCTAGTTCAATCTACTAAAAAAAATTATAAAAATTAGGGCCCGGAATGGGTTTGTTAGTGAAAAGAGCTTGAACTTACGCCTCTAAACACTAAACTCAGGTCTTTTCTGCCAGAATACATGAATTTATTTCTAAGAATTCTGATGTAAACTATTCTCTTAATAGTATTTCATATATGATGCCTGAAATATATAATTCAAGAAAAACTACAGTGGCTTCGATTTTTACAAGTGTAAATGGAGAAATCAAAATGGAAAACTTTAGCTTGTACAAACACATACAAAGATGTATTTAATTTTCTTAAAATATATCAGTATTAATCTAGACCAGGTATTTTTGCTGATGAATTTGTATGTGGTATTGAGGGGGAGATTATATCTTGGAACCCTCCAAGTGCAAATGTAGTGATAATGACGCTTGCAGTTTTCTGTGCTTGGAAAGAGTAGTGGTTTCAGCTTACACACAGACCCGGGTCATCAGGTTAGATTTCTGGATGTTCTGGGGAAAGTTGCTATGGTAGGAGAATAGTTTTAGAATTAATGATTGAGACAATTAAGTTGGCATTATCAGGTAACATTGCTGTATTGAATCTGATCAATTCCAACATGCTAGCCATAATGAGCTTTTCCCTACAGATTGTAGATTTAATTCTTGCTTATTTGGGGGGAAGCATGATACCCTATTCAATGACTATATTGAATTAGCAGCCGCTGGAGCAAGTGGAGAAGGGAAGTGCTTATCCAGCTAAACATTTAAAGCAAGAGTGAAATACATTATTGAAAATATTGACAGCTTAATTTAAAAGACTGTAAGTGATTATAATAAAGCCAGTAATTTTCTATTCAAATTCAGCCTCCTCAAGACATAGAAATTACTAATGTTTTCTCTGCAATACTAAAAAGAATCCCAGAAATCAAGAAAGAATGCCTGGTATCTATAATAATACTAGCTTCAAACACTATGTAGGTTTGTTCTTAGATCAGAAAGTAGTTTGAGGAAAAAGATATATAGAGCACTTACCTTTTTGGATTATTGTGTTGAAACTATTGAGAATAGAGGGTAGTCTGATGCTACCAATAAAAAGATAAATCAAATGTTTATATGATAATTTAATACAAAAAATTTCATTTTTAAAATATTTATGTCTGGGGGAGATGCTCAGAGCAATCTCCATATGTAAGTTTTTTCCTATTGTGAAAGATAAATGATAATATTCAACAAATTTATTTTCATTGGAACATATGGATGAATTTTAGTTTCTTAGTTTTGATCTAACAAAAGGTGCTAAAAACCACAATGAGTCAAGATTATAACATATTTAGCTATTAAAAATATGCTATCCTTCTAAATCACCTCTCTGCAGGAATTTTCTCAGTTTTTATTTGTGTTTTTCTACTTTTCTAGTCCTATTTTCTGCATTATTGTTTTTGCCAGCTCTTACTACCATTAATCCAAGAGATTTAGCCCAGGTTAATTTTTGGCTGGTAATGATGACTTTTACACATAAAACAAGTCTAGCCTAGTGTGGCCATGTGTTGTTGACATTTAGTTACAATAGGCTCATTAAATTTATCTTGGTTCTCCCAAGATTTCAAACATACTAGATAGTTCTGATTATTTTTTGGACTATTGTGTTGAAACTATTAGAGGATGAACTTCAATTATTTAATATAAAACCATGTTTCGTTTTTATTATTTAAAACCATGTTTCGGTTTTATCATTTGCCTAATTCACATAGTCAGTCCTGATCAGTGTGGCCGTGTTGAAATCTGTGCTTAGTTTAGGGCCACCATCTGAAACATGTTTAGTTAACATTGTTGATATAAACATAAAGCAATCAACCTCTACCAATTCATGTCCACATAGAAATAAATAATTACATGCTTGGGAAAGCAGGACCATGGACTATTTGGTTGACTCTATTAAATATTAAAGGGGAAATTCAAGCAATCAAAAATTGTCCTTACAATAGGTTTTTCAAAATATTCAAAAGGCCAACAAACATAGAAATGTGAACATGTCATTTAACATGTTTGGCTCGTTTTCTCTGTCATACACACAGTTGATCGCATTATAGTTTGATAAATACTTCAGCTTTAGAACTAAAATGTTTTTCTTTCTGTGTTCATAGCCAAATTCATTGGATATTTTAAAAATATGTTTCAAAATTTCTACTATAAACTTTTCTAATCTAATACCTCCTGATATTGCTGACAATGACTGTGACTTCTCAAAATTATACCAGTAAGAAAAAAATAAACAAATTTTCTCCAACATGCTTTTTAAATTTCTACAACAATTTTAATATGGGGAAGCAAAGTAAATACTTTTTTTTTCTCTCTTTGCTTTTACTGGATATTACTGTTTTTGGCAATATCTTATCTTTCCTTGGCTAACATTCCTGAACTTTCTTAACTATAAAATCTGTATCTCCAAACAGCTTATTCATGTGACTTGATATTTTGTTTTAAATGTTGGTCTTTTTATTTTATTCTGAACTTGTTTTATCTGCTCTGAACTGAAAGTGAAATTCTTATTATTATATAACTTTTTGGGGTTCATAACCTTAGTGTCCCCTGTACCTTATTCTATAGTGTTCTGGTCACATTTTTGTGTTTCCTTTGGTGCCAGTGTTCACTGTATCAGAAAGTACTGACTCTCTAAAATGAAGTCTGCAGAAAGGAGGAGAGAATCTACTGTTTCTCTTGTAAAGATCCTCAATACCCTATTGAGGCTCATATTACTAAGAGCCATTTTTAGATTCTTTTGGGACCTTGTTTAACCTTATGTCATTTATTACACTCTTCCCCAACTGGGAAGCCTTATAGAAAAAGAGCAACTGAAATGTTTAATGTGGCAAGATGGGATAATATTTGTTATTCATAGATGTTACATATATTTTTTCCTTTCTGCATTTTTCCTAAGTCTCAATATAGTTGGTACCAAGTAGTGGACCTTAGGCTAGGACATAATAAGTAATCATCAGGGCTCTCATTTGGAGTTAGAGTGCCCCACATCTTTGAAGAAAAGGAAAGTAATAACGCGTGGTATCTATTTTCAGGCGAGCACATCTTTTCAGTATTGCTATAAAGTTAAACATTCATTCATCCATCCATTCAATAGACATATATTGTCTTTCTAGCATTGGGCTCTATTATAGAAATAGCGATACACATAAAGGTATTTGAGGCATTGTTGCTGTTCTTAAGAATCTCCTTGTCAAATGGAAAATACAGGCATGTATAAATGTAATGCAATGCACACTAAAAACGAAGCATACAGGTTTTTTTGTGCCATCACATATTTCTGCCTATGTAGGTATTTTTGAGTGTTCTTAACTCACAAGTTCATCTAGGAATTTCCCTGTGCAACCTCCAGTCTGAAAAAGATGATTTATGAGCTTTTAAATCCATTATTTCAGGGCTTGTCGAAAGCCAGGCAGACTTGGGGGTTCGGGCACTGGGTCTGTGGTACTGGGTGCCTGTTAGACAGTGGATGCCGTTATTCCTGCTCATGCCTGTGGTGATCACGGTTGCTAGCCTTATGTTGACACTGGCAGGATTTCTGGGTCTGTGGCCCTTAGGCAAACCCCAACTTGGTTAGCCTTATTTTCAAGACTTGAGATGATCACAAAGGTGATGATTTGTCATTGAAGAGGCTGTTCTGGTAGCTGGAAATGCCTGCTTTCCTCTATCACGAAGTTTATGCCTCTTTTTCCCGTTAGTAGGTAGTTAAAGTGACCCTTTTTCACTGCACCTGCTTCCTTGTTCTCTGCACACCGGCTCTTTCTCTGAGCAAACACTTCTCCTTGACAGTCCTTTGGAAGTGGAGTGAGAATTTACAGGTGCACCAACCTAAAGGCTAACCTTTAGTATTTCAGGAAAAAGCAGCACCAACACAAACTGAGATTTGTCTGAGCCACCATGGCAACCCTTTCCAAATATTGAGACACCTAATTGCAGGGAGGCAGAACCCTCACTGCTGGCTCCTTCATCTACGAGGTTGGATATTGACAAAAGGTTTTCATTTCATCTTGTTGAGTGAGAACAAAGATCAAGTTTGATGTTTAAATTGTGTGAAAAAGATCCCTTAAGAAACCTCTACCCCCATATCAAGATCAGCTGGTCTCAGGTCATTTCCCCACCCTTTCTAATTAAGTCCTTTCTAATTAAGGGAGTGGTCTGATCCTATGGAAACACTTAAGTTCCAGAGAAAACTGAAGAGAAAAAACATCTGACCATTTATTTTAGTCAGTAGAGATATAATTTAACTCATCTGACTTTATTTCTTCTCACCATGAGGGATTATCAATCTAGAATGTTTGGGAGAATTAGGGCTCTTGTATTTAAAATGAGCTACTTCTATTTATATCATTCCATGTACCACATTGACTTAATACATAAGGATTTTGATGTTTATGAAGGCTGCAATGATAGTTTGGGGGAAAATAAAGAAAATTTCAGTATGTAAGAAGACATTCAGAACTACACTGAGCTTGAGTTTTCCTGTGGTTCAAGGGTATACTCTGATCTTGAAACTCTTTTAAGAAAGGTCTTTCCTGGGTGTGCCCTGCTTACTAGTCTAGATCTTATATGAACAGATTTATGTTTCTCTGCAATAGAACCACTTTTTCCCCAATTGCAAGGAAATTCTCCCCCCATTTAGTGGGATTAAGCTCATCGTAGGATTTATCTCCATTATCCAAGCAAGATATGCAACCAGATGACATAAAGTGGCTCGTATTGAACAAGGTTTTGACCTATGGAAACGTCAATTTCAGGTTTAAAGTCAATACTTCCTATACTTCCCAAACTCAGCTCTGGTCTGTCTAGACTAACTTCCCAGATGTTATATAGAACAATTCAATACAACTGTTGGCACTCCAAGTGCTCCCAAAGGGTTGAAGTGATTGTGTGCTCTCTAAACATACATCTTTTCAAGGTATCCCACCAGTATGAGTCACAGACACATTCACTTGTTTGCCTGTTTATTTATGTGCAGCCAACAGCTGTAGGCATGCATACACACACATTTTGAGGGCAAATATTAATTCAGTTCCCAATAGAGAGCAAGAGAAACATTTTTCTAACTACCTATCATTTGAAAGGCAGATTCTTTCACAAATAAACTAGCACCTAATATTTTTATGTTGAACCATGCTTCTTTTATTCATCTTCCTGCTTTCATAACCATTCCCTTAGCTACACAATGGCCTTGCTAACGATTTGAAATTAATGTGTCTAAAAAGGACCCTTTATTAGGCCCCATCTAACCACTTCAGTTTCTGTCTAGGGGGAGGATGACAAAAGAGCATGGTGACATGGTGACACCTTCCTTAATTCCCCATGAGTAACTGCTGTTAGCAGTTGCAGTCCAACAAATAATTGTCCAGGTATCTTAGGAAACAAATGAGAGTGCTGTACACTTGTCCTCCCCATTTATTCTATCTGTTCTGTTCTATATTATGAGTGAGTAGGCTGATGCTTTAGCTTTTTGTCACTAATGACATTTGGCCACATGTGGATGGGCATTGAGATATTTGAAGATAAATCTCCAATTCCCAGTCTTGACTGTAAAGCAATAAAAGGAAGCTTCAAATTATTGGGAAAGCACCATTTGGCCAGTGACTGAGCTCCCCGTATACATCACACTTCTTTTGTGTGTAATAGAAACAGCATGGTGAGGTAGAGGATGACGAAACCTGGGGCCATCAATTCCACCTTTGTACTCTCATCCCTCTTATTACTAGCAGGAGAAACCTCAGGCAAGGCACTTAACTGTCTTCCGTGTTCGCCTCCTGACTGATTCTGAGGATGAAATGAGAGAATAACCCCAGCTGACACCTGTTGCACTGCCTTCTGCTACCTGTTTTAATTCTCTGAACCCCCCCCCCCCACCCTGCAGGTATTCCTGTTATCCCCATTGTATGGAGGAGGAAACCAGGGTCCAGAAAATAAAGTAACTTGCCACAAACCACACAACCGGAAGTGAAGGAACCTATATGAATAGCATTAGAGTCAAGAACTTCGTCACTAAATTTGAGTAGATGTACAATGTGTAATACAGGCATAAAAAATCTCAGCTCTAGGGAGGCACTCTAGTTTGACTGCTAACATTAAGAAGGCGAAAGAAGCAAGTTCCCCTTCAGACTTCCCTTTGTCATCTTGTTTGTTGATTACCTTACCTACCTGACTTTTTTGATAGTTTTCTCCTCTATCAATTTGAAAAAATGGGTTGCTTTCAGAGGTAGGTCTGGGTCAGAGTGAGAATGGCTGTTAACTCTTCAGTTCCTGTGAGAGCTACTGCAGGTTAGGTGAAGTGTGTTTTTAACACTACCCTTCCCTGCTTTCAGGGCATAATTCTCAAATGTTCTTAGTGTCCATAACAGGTGTCCCTGGACAGCCACGCTCCCTTGAGGCCCTTTTGCTGTCTCCTCCCTTTTGAGGTGCGCTTTCTTGGAAACTTGTCTTTTCACTCATTCTCTCCAGCTTTAAGAGCTCACCTACTGACTCACATCATCTCAGCTTCCTAAGTTGGATACTCTAAAATTGAGGTGGTGGAACTTCTGTGCTGCTTCTCCTAGGCAACTTGTATGAATTTATGAAGAGTCTTTTGGAAACAATAGTGGAAAGAACACAAGCTTCGAGGGCAGAGCTAGGTTCAGACAGTGTCTCTCCCACTTCTTAGCTCTATGGCCGGAAGCAAATCCTTTAATATGTCTGATTCAATTGGCTTCTCCGTAAAAAGGCCATAATAGTGGCTCACGTGTGCTATTTGTCAGGAGGCAGGCACTGGGATAGGCACATAGATTTTGTCATTTGTTCATCCCAACATCCCATGCTGTAGGTGTAGTAAACAGTATAGATCAGATAGATCTTTATCTTTGAGAAGATAAAGAAATTAGCTAAGGTCTCACAGACAGCAAGTGTTGGAACTGGAATTCAAATTTAGATCTGACTACAGGGCCTATGTTCTCATCTTTTACTGAATTGCTGTCCTTATGTTATGCACACTAGTAACTTCTCATGATACTTGTAACATTTAAATAAAATAATGTATAAAATGTATCTAACATAGAACTGAGCACTTTTCTTAAGTATTAGTTGGCTTTCCTCTGCCCCCTTTCCCAAAGGCCTTCCAATGATGGGAAAATTGTCGTTGGCAGGCAAGATAGGGGAGCTATTTTTGGCTGGGTGAGTGAGGCTAGAGAAAAGGAGAACCGGGAGCTTTTCTGCATCTCAAATCAAACTAGGCTGGCAGCTTTCAACTCTGTCTATACATAGGTCTGGCTGGCCTTGTTAGTTATGTCTTTATTTAGACTCTCATGTCCCTTTTTGAACTTTGTAACCTGAGAAAGAGTGAACAAGTGGAGGAAGAATGAAAAAGATTAGTGGATTAAAATACAGATGCAAAAAAATCACTGTAGGACCTGGGACTATTTCTCCTTGTGAAGGGAAGACTGGGGGGATAGAATCTTTGACTATGTCAAGAATTATATTATTGGTAATGGCAACGTATTTTTCTCTAGAGGTGAGAGGTTAGACATGTCGACATGCAAGACCTTTCAAAATCTAAAGTTTCCCATGTCTATGAAAATGAAGAATTGAAAAGTTAGTATTAGAATAGAAATTTCAGAACTATAAAAACTTAAGGACAGTGAAAACCTGACATTTCATTTTTTGTTCTGTGGATACTGAGACATCTGTTTTCCCTTCCTCACATGATCGCATCCAGTCTATTTAAGCAAAAGACAGTCATCAATATTGCGTGTCTCAAAATATAGCTCTTTGAGCCGTTCATGGATGTGAAAAATTTTGTGATTTTTTTTTTCGTATGAAGGGATACATTTTCCTTTTCAAAATGTGAATACATATTTAGTATCCTATGAATAATGGCCGCCCAATAAATCATTTACAGCCATTTCCACCTTAGCACAAAGTAACTACACTATTCAGCTAAATAAGCATAGGTTTTAAAGAAAATGAAATGAAAACCAATGTTCTGAGGATATCCCTTAGGTAAGACAGGGGTGTTCATACAATTGAACAAACTTGGACAGCTAAGTGGTATCATGAAGGGAACAGTAACATTCAGGGGAGAAGAGAAAAGAAGCTTGATGGAAGATGGAAGAATGCAAATCAGCCATGGTACTTTCTTTTTGTTTGTCGATCCTTTACTCACCAACAATTATGTACCAAGCACTGAGACGTATGCTAGAAGCACTAATATTGATAAGATATAACCCAATTTTAACCGTATTATTAGGGAGCACTGGATACTATAACAAAGAGACCATGTGTCTATCTTTCTATATATCTATGTTCATCTCTATGTATCCCTCTATATATGTTCAAATGCAAGAGAAGTGCAATTACAGCTCTTGTAATAGTCTAAGGTGATTCGTCCCAGTCAGCAAGCAGCTCTCCTCTGCACAGTTCCTGAGGGACCAAGGCGTCTTCAGTTCTGTAGCTCCGTCAGCACGGGGGCCCCCTCCTCAGCAACACTCAGCTGGGGGAAGCGAGCAAGGAGACAGCTACCCTCTGAAAAGTGACGCACTTCACTTGTGCTCACATCCCATGTGACAACTAGTTATGTGGTCACAGATTACTGTGAGGGAGGCTGAAAAATGTATTCTACTTGTTGGACCAAGGGAAAACAAAAACAAGGAAATGGAGTTTTGATGAACAAAATTCTCTGCTAAACAAATTTAGGACTGATTTTATGAAAACTGTTACCACTGCTCATGTGAAATTTGCCTGTTATGCTAGTCATGCACTTGAGAAATCCCATAAATGGGGCAGCACCTGTGGCTCAAAGGAGTAGGGCACTGGCCCCATACGCCAGAGGTGGTGGGTTCAAACTCAGCCCCTGCCAAACACTGCAAAAAAAAAAAAAAAAAAACAACAACAAAAAAAACCCACCACCACCAACAAAAACCAAAACCATAAATGCTGGGCAAGGGCATTATACAGTTTAACTTTCCAGAAGAGTTCAATATTAGACCTTCCTAAGCATCATTCTTCCTTTCTCCCTACCTTGCTCTCATCCCTACAGTTTGGGGTCACTCTCTACCCTACATATCCTTTGTGTTAGGAAGCAGCTAGCTAATTTGTGCTAGGCCAAATCTAGCTGATGCCTGTTTTTGTGTGGCTTATAAATTAGGAATTGTTTCTGCGTTTTTAAATGGTTGAAAAAAATAAGACAAAATTTTTAGGACATGTTAAAAACTATGTGAAATTAAAATTTTTGTGTTCATAAATAAAGTTTTATTGGAACACAGCAGTGCTACTTTGCTTATGCTTTATTGCTGCTTCTGCCTATAACCAAAGAGTTAAGCAATTGCAACAGAGAATATATGGCTCATAGAGTCTAAAATATTAACTGTTTACAGACCACTGGTCTAGGACACAGGACAGCAGAGTTGCTGTTATGGGACAAAAATATGACAGTTAAGCTGTGTTTGTGTTGTAAAAAGGAAGAGAGACAAGAAAGGGTAAGTTGAAACCAGGTTCGTCCTATAATCCTTTATATCAATGATGAGAGAGAAAAAAGAAGAAAGGAAGGTGATCAAGGTTAGAAAAGAGTTGTATTATGTTCAAGGCAGGAAAGTAAAAAAGATTAAGAATAGGTGAAAACAAAGGCACCTACCAGAAGGAACTGTCAGAGAGGAGACCCAGAAGTTAGAGACCATTCCTAGTAATTCATTTGGGTTTCTTTGACTCTTGTTAAATTTATATTTGTGTGCATGCCTAATCTCCCTAGGCAGCTTTATCTTTTTTTTTCTTTTTCTTTCTTTTTAACTCTTAACAACGGCTGGAGCAGTATCTTTCCCTCAGGGGGTTCTTAGTTAACATTAATTGAGTGAGAATGAATGAAAGGAATCGGGCTCCTGGTCACTGGTATGCAAATTTGGAGAAACTGTCTTACTTTAGCCAATGCAGTGCCTTGGGCACAAGTCTTGACCAGAGTATGATCTGAACTTCACTCTCCTTTGGTGCTCTAGTCTGGCCACTGAAGGATGCAGCAACCCTGAATGAAATAATAGCATGACATCAGCACGCCTATTCTCAGGCCTTCAGTTTTGGACTAGAACTACACCACCAGCTCTCCCGCACGCACCTCTAACTTGTAGACAGCAGAAAGTGGGACATCTTAGGTGCCATGGGAGTGTGAGCTGACCCTTCATGATCTCTTCCTGCGGGGCAGTGCATATCCTGTTGGTTTCGTCTCTGTGGAGAACTCCTGCTTACACTCACCTATATGCGCACAACTGTCCAGTCTCCTACATTTGCCCCAAACAGAACAATACAAAGTAATAATTGTCAGGCCGTTTGCTCTCAGCATGTAAATTGTTTGATACAATTAAACCTCCTCAAATACTCAGACAATGATCAATTTTCAGCTTAAAGGATGACTAAACACTAGTTCAGAGGTTATTTAACATAAAAATATTTCATGCCAGATATTGGAGTAGTGTGGAAATTGGAGCCTATATAAATACCTTGGTGCTATTCAATTTGGATATATGCCACACAAAATAGCCTAGAGTAGTTCTGAAAAAGTGTCAATAAATCATCTATCTAGCTTGACACTGCAATGCACCAATCCATTCCTTTTGTAAGCTTTAGTGCTCTTCAAAGCTAGACTCTTTTAAAGATTTAAAGATCTAGTTTGAAACGTACCCTCACAGAGGCCTAAAAGGTGAACAAAAAGTAATACAGAGGAAAGATCTGGAGAAGGAGTGTCCTGACAACTGACATTTCAATGGCTCCAATGTAGTATCCCTGGCCCTAACAGTATTTTGAATTAAGAGACTCAGTATAATTTCTTCCAATATACTTCCCCTATATGCTCCAGCTGTTTGATTCATTACACTGTCTTTTATTTCCTCTCCTCTATAAACTTGTCTTTGTCTGCACCCCTGTTATTCTAACAGGCGAGTTAGCGTCTGAGAGCATTACTCAGCCATGTGAAAGTGACACCAGAATGAAGAGGCTGATGATTAATTTACTGGAGCACCTCGGGGGCAGGTGGGCATTTCATGATGTGGAATAAATTTGAAGTATATATGCTTAAGCAAAAATTATCTTCACCAAAGGACTTCAATATATTCAGGATCATCTTGAATTCTTTAAGATAAGGATACGCATAGCAGTGTCCAGCTGCAGGCGCTTTTTAAAATTTAGCACCTCTTTTGGTGGAAAGGATAATGTCCCAGAATGCTCACTTCATGGTGTGCTCAGGGAGATAGCTCTGATTCCAGAGCTGGGGCAAAATGGGCCTGCCATATAATGAGTTAAAGACAAAACTAAGTTTGAGACAAAATTGCCAAAGGCTAGTTATTCATGCACTTGAGTGGAGAAGTCATCTGTTTCAGCAGATCTACAAAGGTGTTATAGAAGAGACTATAATTTCTAGAGTAAAAAGAGGAAATACTGAGAAAGGTTCTGATTGATAAACATTCAGGGGTCCTTGGTAGCTCACCAGATGCAGTGGCTCACACCTATAATCTTAGCTCTCTGGGAAGCTGAGGCAGGAGAATTGTTTGAGGTCAGGAATTCAAGACAAACATTGAGAAGTGGGTTTTAGGAAATGAAGGAGACATTAATATTATTATTTTTTAAAAAATCAGAATATATTATAGGGAAACAAATGTTTTGGTTATGTGAATTGCTTTTGTACAGTTTGAGTCAAAGTTGTAAGTGTGTCCATCACCCGGAGAGAGTGCATTGCACCAATTAGGTGTGAATTTATCAGATCCCTCCTCCCCCCACCTCTTGGTTTCCATTGAGTCTTACTTCCATGTATGTCCAAAAGGGGGTCGAACGTTTAGTTTCAATTCAACAGGGGGTTCATGTGTTGTTTGTTTTTCCATTCTTTCAATACTTCCCTTAGAAGGAGCTTTTCCACATTCTAATTGGCCTTCAGGTATGTTTGTCCCTGACTGGTTGGTTACAAGCACAAGTGAATAGTGTAGAAATATTTCAGAGCAGGAAGAACAGGTGGGGGGTGATGGGATGCCCTGTCATTGAACTGTTGTGATACTCGTGGAAAGCAGACTCTCAAATGTGACAGTGGATCAGAATATTTCATACTGGGTAAAACTGAAAGGGTTACACTTCTATGTGCAGGCATTGTGCTAAGTTTCCTACATTACCTTTCTATATGCTAATTTTCTTTATTTAAGTATGTACCAAATATTGAGGGAGGCATTATCATATTCTTTTTTTTTTTTTTTTTTTTTTTTGAGACAGAGTCTCATTATGTTGCCCTTGGTACAGTGCCATGGCATCACAGCTCACAGCAACCTCAAACTCTTGGTCTTAAGTGATTCTCTTGCCCCAGCCTCCCAAGTAGCTGGGACTACAGGCACCTGCCACAACACCCACTATTTTTTTGTTATAGTTGTCATTGTTTGGCAGGCCTGGGCTGGGTTTGAACCCACCAGCCCCAGTGTATGTGGTTGGCACCCTAGCCGCAGGGCTAAGGGTGCTGAGCCCATATCCATTTTACAGATGAAGAGATATTAAGCATCAAAGTTTATGGCAGGGAAGTTACAGAATTCAGCCTCTATTCTGTCTGGCTCAAAACTTTTTACTAATAAAGGAACCTTTTTCTCTTAGTGAACCCTGGTAAATTCAGAACCTACAATGATTTGACATTATTAGACCTCCCACAAGTCACAAAAACAGCTCCAAAGGAAGGACAAATTTTGGTTAGGCTGAAATATTGTTGAATTATGAATTACTTTTAATCAATTGGATATTTATCTGGTTTTTGCTACAATGAAGCCTTTTGGGGAAAATATATATGTGTTTGCTTTTGTTCTAATGACACTTGCTGTTACGGTATTTGATATAAATTGTTCCTTAGGCCTTTGAATGTTCTCAACAAATATTTCAATGATGGATTTAAGATGGAGCTTAGGATAAGGATAAAGAAATCTTACTGTCTTTGATTAGGTTTTAAGATTCTTAATAACTGAATTTAACCCAACATTTCCAAACTTAACGTGTACCTTTCCACATCCTCTTTAAAGTCATCTATCTACCTTTACCTCATAGAAAAACTGTTCTCCTTTCTCTTCTGTCCCTAACCCTTCAGTCCTCTCTTTCTCTCTGCCTTATCAAACCTCAGTTTAAGGCTTTATATAGGCAAGGCAGAGTAGTGGACACAACTGAGAAATATGGTCCTTTTACAAAATTCATTTTTTATTTATTTGTTTTTGAGACGGAGTCTTACTGTGTTGCCTTGGTAGAATGCTGTGGCATCACAGCTCCCAGCAACCTCAAACTCTTGGGTTCAAGCGATTCTCTTGCCTCAGCCTCCCAAGTAGCTGGGACTACAAGCACCTGCCACAACGCCGGCTATTTTTTTGGTTTAGGAGGCCTGGGCTGGGTTTGAACCCACCAGCCCTGGTGCATGTAGCTGGTGCCCTAACCACTGAGTACAGGTGCCAAAGCTGTTTTTTTGTTTTTTTGTTTGAGACAAAGTCTCACTTTGTTGCCGTTGGTATAGTTCCATGGCGTCCTAGCTCACAGTAACCTCAAACTCTTGGGCTCGAGCGATTCTCTTGTTCACACAGCTGGGACTACAGGCATCTGATACAACACCTGACTGTTTTTTAGAGATAGGGGTCTTACACTTGCTCAGGCTGGTCTCGAACCCATGAGCTTGAGCAATCCACCTGCTTCAGCCTCCCAGAGTGCTAGGATTACAGGCATGAGCCACTGTGCCTGGCCTACAAAGTGGATTTTTAATCTATTTTTTCAACTATAAAAAGTTTCATACATAAAAAGAGTGAACAGCAATGAAAGCTAATCACCCAGCTTTAGCATTTGTAACACTTTGCACATCTTAATTCATCTATCTGCCTCTACCACCACATGCTCCCCTTTCCTCTACTACTGGAGTATTGAAAAGCAAGCCGAGATATCACATTATTTCACCTCTATATCCTTCAAGTAGGATTTTACATTGACATTCTAATTGACTTTGTCATTCATTAGTTGTGTGATTGGGGAGAAGTTTTTAGAAATCTCTATCTCTATTTTCTCTTCTGTAAAGTAGTGATGGTGGATGATAATAGCAGTAATATAGATACTCACTTTGTAGCATTCCTATAAGGCAGAAATGAGATTTCATATATGTAAAGACCTCTAGTATATAGCAGGAGCTCAAACAAATTTTAGTTTTCTAACCCACTCATAATATTTACTTAAGACGTATTATTTAGTTCTTCTTAAATTTAGCTATTCCAAATTTCAGTCCTACTCCTTTAATTTCTGACAATTAAAACATATTCTTCTCATTTAAGAGGTATATAAAGCATAAGGGGAGAAAAAGAAGTAACCAATTGATAATAAGTATGGGCCAAGGAGAAAATGTGAATGTAAAAACAGTCATCAGGTTATGGCAAGGAAATGTACAGTGTGCTGTGTGATCCACTATAGTTGTTAGAGGCAGACTGCAATTTGAGTATTTAAATGCGCAAAGATAGAAGTACATATATGTGTAAGCTGTGTTAGTTTTGTATCCCCACTTAGGTTGTGTGTTGCAGCACAGATTCTTTGTCTACACTGTCTTTTTTACCCTGCATAATTCTAGACAGAAAGAGGTAGCTGGTTCTCAGTGGGAGACAGTTGGTCAGAGATCGTTGAAAAATGGTTATACTTTCAGATGCTTTGTTTGATAATTTCCCCTGATTTCAACAACTGAATTATAATTTACTGGAGTATAAAATATGTTGGAATATTAACTATTTAAGACCCAACTTCTTAATTCAATATGGTAGAAATTAAGGCCTCCTGTAGAGTAGAAACAATTTCACTTCTTCCTTTCTAAATCGTGTCCTTTAATTCTTTTTCCTTGCTTTATTTCCTACTCAAAACATCTAGTCAAATGTGTAACAGAAGTAGCTAGAGGACACTTTCTTGGCTTTTTTTATAAATTTAGAGAAAAATTATTCAATATTTTATCATTAGTTATACTAGCTGTGGGTTTTTACAAATTCCCTTTTCAGATTGAGAAAGTTTTTTTTTTATTCCTAGTTTTCTGAGAGCTTTTCAAGAATATTTTGAATGGTTGTTGAATTCTGTAAAATACTTTTTGTATATCTTTTCAATGATCATATTGTTTTCCCCTTTAATTTTGTTAATTTGTATATCACATAGAGTATTTTTGATGTTAAACTAATCCTACTTGGGCATAATGCATTGTTCTTTTTTATATATTGCTGGGTTTGGTGGTCTAATAATTTGTGAAAGAACTTTGTATATATTCTATTGGTCTTTAATATTGTCTTATAATGTTTTACTTAGCTTTTGTTATCAGGGTAATATTGTGTTAATAAAATGGGTGAGGAACTGTTCCAAACAACTTTATTTTCTAAAAGAGTTTGTGTAAAATGGTTGTTATTTCTTCCTCAAATACTTGATATGATTCATTGGCAAACCCATAATGACTTGGAATTTTCTTTGTGGGATCTAAGAACAAGTTATTACTAATTCAATTTCCTTGCTAGGTGTGTCATTTCATACATATGAACATATTTTTATTTTCCCTATTTCTTCTGTTAGTTTTGGGATACTGTGATTTTCAAAATTAATTTTATTGATATTGTCAAATTTGTGGGCATAAAGCTGTTTTCTTGGGTTCACACTGCTAATAAGTGTCAACGGGCACAGCCACCCATTAGAGCAGAAGACGAATCTCACACCCAGTGCTTTATCTACTATCCTACTGTGTGATACAAATCACGCCTTAAGTAATTGGGCAAATATTTGTTTTCCTACCATGTACCAAAATTTTGATGATGCTGTGGAGATACAGATGATTAAGATGATATCTTTGGTTTTAAAGGATCCCATAGTCCAGTAAAAGGTTGTTGTTGTTGTTTTTTCTATATAAACTGGTGGCTACCATAAATCAAATATCACAGAAGAGGAAATAATTATTTCACGTTCCTCTGTAAGTAGAGGGATCACAGAAGGGTTATAGAGAGGACAATGTTTATACTGGGCCGTCAAGGAACTATGGGAATATCCCAGGTAGAATATCATTTTAGGGACTGAAGAGTCCACAGGTAAGGGAACCAAAGGCAAAAGGAGACTATACTCAAAGAAAAATGCTGTACCTATGCCAGTGGGGCAATGTTCAGAAGAAGAGTTTAAGATGTAAGTGGAGGGGCAGATTTTGAAAAATTTGGCCTTAACGAAGGAGTTTAGGGTTACTGCTGGTAGCACTGATGGTTTTAGGTCACTAGGCACTCTATTTGTGTATCTTTTCCACTTTTTGACTCCTGTTAACTCAACAGTGATAGAAGAAGCCACCAAATATAAACTATAAGAGTCTCACATGTTTCCAAGTTGGCAGTTTACTCAACATAAGCCACTTGCTTAGGAGGGTTAATTCCTAAACTGATTATGTATCACGCGGCATCACCACCTCACACTAAAAGGAACCTAGATTTGCTTTAAAAACAAATGTCTTTCTAATCTAGAGAATGGGTAGGCATGAGCTGGAAAATGATGTTGTTATAATGACTCAGTCAGAAATTCTCCTCTTTTCTGGGACAGTGAGCCAAATTTACTGCTCTATTCTTGAGCAGAAAGAATTCATAATCAAAATAAAATAACAACGGAAAAAAAAAAACCCTTTAGCATTCAAAATAAATAATTTTAAAAGCTTGGAAAGGAGAACGATTTTCATGATCTTGAAATCTTTTTGGTTTTGTTTGCCTTTTATTTTTAAAACAAGTTTAATAGTTGGCCTAATTTTTGCCCACTAACCAAAATAAAACAGGTGAGACCCTTACTGTTTTGGTTCTTGCTCCTGAGGGGTTCTCTGCTAGCTCCAATTGCTTAAAAAGTGGATAACAATGACTCAGTTGGCAAAAAAAAAAAAAAAGAAAAAAAAAATGCAGCCTCTTCAGAAAACTGATAAGCCATGTTATCTGTTAACCTATTTGAAGTGGTGAAGAGACAAAACACACAGTTTTTCTAATTAAGTTAAGTAGATGGGCTTATGTTTTTGGAAATTAAATCCTAGGGCCAACAGCTAAAACATCTCATATTATTAAAAGCTTTGTGTAAGAAGAAAAGAAATAAAAATCTGTTATTGTATTCCATAAAATACCCTAAACCAGGAGTCCTCAAACTACAGCCCGTGGGCCACATGTGGTAGTGTGATTGTATTTGTTCCCGTTTTTTAACTTCAAAATAAGATATGGGCAATGTGGATAGGAATTTGTTCATAGTTTTTTTTTTTTTTTTTTTAAACTATAGTTGGCCCTCCAATGGTCTGAGGGACAGTGAATTGGTCCCCTGTTTAAAAAGTTTGAGGACCCCTGCAACAGTACCATTGATTAAATCTATTACCAAAATACGATCTAGTGCAGATAATTCAAAAGTAATAATGGGATCACCTTCACTTTATTCCTTCAGATTAATTAAAATGTACCAATGACTTAAGTCTCAAAATATGGGGACAATAAGGCAATTAAATGTTAGCACATTGCATAATCATGGTTTAGAACCTTGGCCTTCTGATTTCAAGATTGTTCCTTCTTAAGTACCAAAGGAGGCAAGAAGACCTTCCTCTTTGTCTGATGCACCCTTTTTAATAAAGGATTTGTTCTGTAAAATTTGGATTCAATCAAAAGACTGTACTTAAGGACCCAAACTACCATAAGCTCCCCAGCCCTGGTTTAAACAAATGAGCTCACTTGAGATCCCCATTCAGAAGAGAATTAAGATAAAATTCTACTTTTTAAAGAGATGTGCTATTGAAAATTCATTGAGTTTTAGTTTCTAATCTATAAAATGAAGCCATAACACTCTTAAGAATAAAGATATTACATAAGATAGCTTGCACAACATTCAGTTCATTTTTTTTGTATGTTCATTAACATTTAGACTCTGAATGATCAAACTGGTAACCTAGAAGTTGAACATAAGGTTTTTGTTCTTGTTCCAGTCTGAAAGCAAATTCATCTCTTTCTTATTTCCCCAGATGTATAATTGTTGTAGTTTTGTTCTTTTTTTTACATAACGTATTGAAAGCTGAATTAGAATAATAAGATGGCCAACAATTGCGAGAGCTTTGCAGTCTATAAAGCACTTTCATAGACCTTGTCTTTTTGGTTCCTTGCATAACACTGTAAGGGCTAATTCTGTTTCCCAGTTTATAACACGGACACCGAGGCTCAAAGTGGTAATAAAGTGTATAAGATCATATAACTAGTACTGATTCCAACTTGTTTATATTCTCGACTGCAGTATAAACTGTGTTTCCTCTATGCACATACATGATGTAAGTTCTAGGTAGCCATAAAATCTATCATCTGAACTGGGACATGTTTGGGAATGAAAGGAGGTTGTATTCATAATTATGCCAGAACCATAGAGGTAAACTGGAACTGTCTTTTGGCAAACAAGGATGTCTTGATAAAATCCAAGTTTCATCAGCCTGGATAGCCTACATGAAGGCTCCCAATCAGTCTTATTTTTAGAAAATCCTCAACAGATAAAAAATGTATTTTTTAACTGAACCTCAGAGAAAAGGTTTCCAGGAAGGAAGCATAAATAGAAAAAAAAAAAAAAAAAAAAAAAAAAAAGAATATTGACTTTTTGACAAAGGGCAAGAAAGCACAAAACAATTTTTGATTTTCTAATTGCATTTTGCCTCCTTATATAGGAGATATCTTGTCCCTTACTCCTCCTCAGTCAGAGAAGGATTCCCTGCAACACAATTTGGGTCTGTACTGAAAATGCTCCCAAAGGAGAGAGCCATCCTACGCTAACAAGATCCAAAGAGTATTTTCAAGGAATCCTGGGGTTGTTCAACCAAAACACAGGGTTGCAGAGAACTTAAAGTGATTTTTAAAGATTAAAGGCTAACTGTATTTGTTTTCTTCTAGGTTCATTGATAATAGGCTAAACAAATATGTAAAATCTATAATATCACAATAAAATTTATAAGAATAATGAAGAATTCCATAAGAATTGCTTTCAATGAGAAGAGTAGTTATGAGCTGAAAAGGGATTTCAACTGCCTATGAATATTGCTGGGTTTTTTCTTTTCCTCCTTCCTCCTCTCTCCTTCTTTCCTTCTTTCCATTCCTCCTTCCCTCCTTCCCTTACTTCTTTCACAAATTTCCCTTTCTTTCTTTCCTTTTTTCTATCTTCTGCCTATCTTGGTACTTTTTTCCTTTTCTCTTCTAAAGCCTAGCACTGTAATTTGGACTTAGTAGGATTCTAATAATAAAGTAGTCTCCCACTTATTCATGGGACATATGTGTCAAGACCCCTAGTGGATACCTGAATCCTATATATACTATGTTTCTTTCTTATACAGACTTATCTATAATAAAGCTTAATTTGTAAATTAGGTATAGTAAGAGATTAACAATAATAACTACTAAAAGAATAACTGTAATGATATAAGGTCAGACAAGTTGCAAATTCATCCTAGAAAAAGTGCTACATACCTCATTGCTGATCATCATCATGGTCACCTTAAAAGTCCTCCCCTTGGGAAGTCATGTACTGACACTAGTGCCTATTGCACCCTTCAGAGGATATTTGGAACTCTTTATCTGGCATGACCATCAGAGTTGTTGTTGTATGGCACACAAAAACACACAGTAACAATAGTGAAATCCACTTAGTAAGACATCACTACAAGTCAACATGAACACAACTGTGAGATACAACTGATATACCAAGGTTATGAAACCTTACTGGGTTGTTTGTACAGTGCTGCCAACATAAACACACAGTAGCAAATTTGCAAACTTAATTGTCAGACCTCTTACAATGACAGCTCTTATGCTTATTACAGAAAAAGAGTTCAGGGGTGGAGACAAGATGGCGGACTGAAGCCAGCTTTTCACAGAGGCTCCCGTCCAGAAGGAGAGTTAAAGGATGGAAATTTAGTAAGTAACCTGGAGGATTCGAGCTATACCAGGAGAGAAGGTTGGAGATCGCACAT
>CAUYPK010139736.1:0-69715 GCA_963574355.1 Loris lydekkerianus | reverse complement strand
GGATCTATCTGCTTCTTTTACATATTTTTTTTAGAAAAAAAGTTAAATTGTGGTTTTTACAAAATTTTTTTTTTTTTTTTTTTTTTTTTTTTTTTCAGTTTATGGCCGGGGCTGTGTTTGAACCCGACACCTCCGGCATATGGGGCCGGCGCCCTAAGTGTGAGGAGCTAACTGCTGTCTAGAATTTGAATTCATTTAACTTTGAAAAACAAAGGTCATTTTGTTTCTCTACTTTTCTTCAGGTATAGCAAATTACAGCATGGATCCAAGGAGGTCATTACTGTTATAACAAAAGGATATAATATTGAGCTATAATGTTCCATCATAATAATTAGTTTTCCTTAGAGGGCGCATTTCAGACATGAAATACTTGCTATGTCATTATTTTTTATCTCTGTTGGGTCAGGCTTACTGCTAAAAATCTGCTGAAAACTACATATGTTATTCAGGGTTCTCCAGAGAAACGGAAACAGTAGAGTATGTATAAATATAGCAGAGGCTGTAGGCTGTGTATGTGTGTGTGTATAGATAGATTAACTGATTTATTATGAGATATTAGCTCATGTGATTACAGAGGCTGAGAAGTCCCATGATTTTCCATCTTCAAGCTGGAGACCCAGCAAAACCTGCAGTAGTTAGGAGTCAGTGTATGTTGTTCTGAGGCCTGAGGACCGCTGGGCAGATGGTGTAGGTTTCAGTTCCAGTCTGAAAGCCTAAGAACCAGGAACACTGAGGGCAGGAAAAGCTCCATGTCCTAGCTCAACAGTCAGGCAGAAAGGGGGGGAGGATTCAACCCTCTTTTGCATTTTTGATCGATTCAGGCCCTTGACAGATTGAATGAGGCTTAGACCTCCCCCTCCCAACATTGGGGAAAGCCATACATTTTACTCAGCCAACAATCCAAATCCTACTCTCTTTTAGAAACACCTTCACAGATGCACCTAGAAATAATATTTAATCAGGTATCTGAGTGTCCCACAGCCCAGCCAAGTTGACACATTAAATTAACAATCACACCATGGGTCTCCTTCCCAGAAAAATACATATACATACTGTTTTGAATGGAATTTTCTGGTGACTCATGAACCCCATGAGGCCTATCCAGGGGCACTTCCCAAACCTTCCAGTTCAGGGGGATTGTGGATTTAAGCTAAGAGTTTTCAAGATAAGCCCTTTTGTGCTTTCACAGAACAGACATTGCAATCCTGACACAGTTCTTTGGCATTACCAAAGCATGTTGTAAAAGCTTCCCTTAGTGAGAAAGATAGTTGAGCTCTACAGAACAAAACTCACCCCAACTCAGGCTTCCTAAGCAATGACCCTTTCCCAACTCCCATAATCAAACTTATTTTTCTTCCCATACATTTCTTCATTCAACTAATATTTATACAGTATTCAATATGGGCCTAGTACTATGCTAGATGTTAGGATATCCATGAAATATAAGGTTCCTGATTTATAGTGGGGAAACAGATAGTAAATAGATAAATTATAATACGATCTGATAAGTTCTATAATAAATATTTTAAATCTTATTGGTATATAGCAGCAATATTTTAAAATGTTCGATTTGTTAAATTTTTAATGATGGATGAAATTGTAAGTCAAGTTCATTGTGGACCAGTGGAAACTAAATTATTTTGGAGATGCAATAGAATTAAAGAGTATTTGTAGAATTGTTACTAAACTAGAAAATTAAAATGAATTATTAAAAGTGTTAACTGCAGAAAGTCAGCATCTTTTAGCATCAAATATAATATAATGTTCAGAGAAGTTAATGGAAGTTAAATACAGCCGTTCAAGTTTGGAGCACCCTGAGAAGGGACTGAGAACTCATTTTCTTTCATCTATCATCTGAAAAAAAGGCATTTCCTTGGAAAGATTGAGAACACAGCTGTCATCAAAGTTGTGGCAGTTCATAATTTACTCCTGAAAACACGGAGAATGAATAAAACATAAAAAAATTTGAACAAGTTTGTCTTTAAGAAATTTTATTGGCAACTTAACACAAATCCTAGGCCTTATCTTTCAAATGTCACTGCCTTAGTAAAGTCATGTGTGAATCCTGGGAAGACAGACCCGCTCGTTCCCCCTGGAGTTTCTGTGACACCTTCTGTTTCATTCCCAGTACCCCGATTCTTCCTTTGCCCTTGTCCCCCTTGACAATGTGAGCTAGGTGGAGATCACTCTCTGTAGCTGCAGAAGGGAACAGGGTGGCTGCTCAAAGATCTCATTCTCACCTGACAGTACAGAGGCTGAGAATGCTGGAAGGCTCCTAACACACTAACAAAGAATGAAGCACAAGTCAGTCAATTCTTCCAAAAACTGCAAGTGTTCTCTTTCTTTATTGCCCAGGCTGATCTAGAACTCCTGGCTTCAAGTGATCTCCTCCCATCTCAGCCTTTTGAGCAGGTGTGCCCACCTAATTTTTAAAAATTTAACAATTTTTTTTTTGGGGGGGGGGTTCTCGCTATGTTGCCCAGACTGGTCTTGAACTCATGCCCTCTTGCCTTAGCCTCCCAATATTGGGGGGACTGAGTATCTCAAGGACTTGTAGGGTGTTGCATGGGCAGAAGTTCAGGTAGCCTTAAGAGGCATTAATTAATTAAACTTCACTTTTGAGTTCCTGCTAATTAGTAAAACTGCCAAGAAGAATTTAAAGTGCAATTTGCAACTCATTATGATTTTAGGATCATCCTTGCTCAGGACTCTACCCGAGCTGAAGCGGTGGGAAAGGGGGCAGAAAGAAGACCTTAGAAGACGAATTGCAAATGGCCTTAGAGCCTGGCACAGGCATAGAGAGGACTGGGGCAGCAGCTCCAGGCTCAGGAAGGGGAACCGGTGCGGGGTGGGGGTGGAACAGATCAGGTCTGCGGAGGTGGGAGGGCTGGGTGGCCAGGGGATTCTGGCCAGACTAGGCGGGCTACCTACGACCGGCAGGTGCAGAGGGTAGGTCTCCAAAAGATTCTAGTTTGGGGCAGCATGTCTAGCCTGGGATCAGGCAGTGTAAAGTGGAAGGGACCTGGGGAAAGAAGCAGGGGGGGCCTTCAAGGGTGAGATTAAGGCGAGGAAGGTGATGTTGTCCGTGGTCCCATCAGATGCCTGCTACCTTCCTGCAAGGTGGGGGCGGCAGCGGCAATGGCGTCTCGCCGAGGAGTCCCTGGGCTGGTAGTTGGTTGACCAAGCGCGAATGAACCGGCAGACCCCGCGCTCTCACTACCGGGGCAGCTCTCACCACCTCCCCGCCTGGCTCCGCCCCGGCGAACTCTCAGCCTTGCAGCTCAAATGGAGGAAGCGTGGGTACCGTTTCATTCTACAGTCTCGCCCACCGGTCACCGAAGCGAGGGAAGGAAGGGAGGACGCGGAGGCTGGAAGTGACCGACTCTGAAGGCTGGGCTAGGCCTGGCGGGCCCTGAGCGCTGGAGAGCGCGGGAGGCTTCGCTCAGAACGCCCGGTTTTGCCTCGGCGGGATTTCTGTCCCCAGTGCACAATCCCTCACGTAGTTAATTAGCCTAAACAGCATCTGCCCCCAATTCATGCAGAGCTGGCGGGCGTTCTTACAAGGCCGAAACTCCCTGGTGACCCCGACCCTCAGCCCCAAGCCCAGGAGCCCCAGGTTTGCCCAGGGTGCTCTAGCGACCTTGCACTTGGGGACTGAGCAGCCTTGGCTGCTCCTGACCTGAGGGGGTTCCGAGGTCTTTCCTTTCCTCCGGTGTCACTGGCCCCATGGGCACCACTGCCTTCTCGGGTCTCTTTTGCCCTGTCCCATCCCCTTTCTCCCATCCAGCTGTTTCCAGCACAATAGGATGGGTTCTAGGTAGAGGGGGCCGAGAAGGTCTCCGACATTCAGTCATTCAACAAACATGAAGTTCGTGCCCTGGATCATACTCAGGGCAGTCAGAGTGGACTAAGGCACTGGTCAGAGCCTCGCGGGAAAACGGAAGCACGAATAAAGGTGAAAGGTGTGCGCTGGGACGGGTCAGAGCTGCTGGGCCAGATCTCGGTCCTTAGCAGCCTACAACTTCATTAGCGCAAGTCCCAAGGACCAGTGGCCGCTTTCTCCTGGGTTTTGGTCTGGAAGGCAAACCCTTCCCAAGACTGGCTGGGAACCGCGCCCAGAGTCCCAGGCTGTCGGACCCACCCCCTGCACCCTAGGCGTGCTCTCCAGTGGAAACTTCTCTAGCAAGGGAGCTGGAGACAAGCCTGTGGAGGCTGTGACACACCAGGACTCCCGATCCCCGCCGGGTCACCCCTGCCATTCCCGCCCTGCTGGGGGGCCACCCTGCTTGGTGTGGACCCAGCAGGGGTCCGGCTCGGAGCTGGCAGCTCGGGACCAAATCCGCAGCGCACGCCTGCCCGGCACCTCCCACCGCCGGCTTCGCCCCTCCTCTCTCCGGGACGCGCGCCCCTAGTCGCGGGTTCAATCCCCGCGGGAACCCCAAGTGCGGCGGCCGGTCTGCGCCCTTGCTCCTCCGGCTTCTGCAGCCAAGTCCCAGCCGGGGGCACCTGCGCGGCGGGCCGACTGGGCATGCTCAGCTGCGGGGCGGCCGGGCGCCGCGGGAGCCGAGCCGATGCACTCGCCAGGCCGGGCGCCCGCCGTCCAGGGGCGCGGCGCGCAGGCGGCCGCGCTCGCCGATGCCTTGGCGAGCCTGGGCCGGACGCGGGCCAGGATGGCCTCCCTCACCGCATACGGTAGGCAACGTCGGGCCGGCGCGTCCTACCCGGGCGGCGGGGACAGGGAGGGCCCTGGAGCCGTCGGAGCACCCGGGGGAAACTTGGGTTTAGCCCCACAGGAAGGTCTGGCAAAGAGGGAGCGGGCTGGGGCTAGGGTGGGGGTGCTCAGCGGCGTTGTGGGCTCCCGGTAACCCGGCAGGGGTGTCTGAGAGAGGAGTGCGTTTTAACTAACGCCTCAAATTTGGGAAAACCTGGGAGCTTCAGGACTCCAGGAAAATTCTCCTGGCAGGGAGAGGCTTGCAGTCTGGAGAGGTGCGTTCAGTCAGCGTTATCTTGTCCCTGACTGACCTTGGGCAAGTTATTTAAACTTTTCTGTTCCCACATTTCTCCATCTGTAAATGAGAGATGAAAGCATTTCTCTGACAGATGCTGTGGAGTTAAAATAATATGCACCAAGTATGTTTTTAATGCAAAAAAGAAATCAATTTGGAAATGAAAGTTCCATGGAAATAGAAGCCATTATCTCCCTGCCCCCACTCCCATTTTTTGGTTAAAGAATTATATATATGATATTTTATGTATAGTATACATACAGAGCAAATATATTCATGTAATGAAAGGAAAAGAGCGGTAGATCATTGCACAGTTCTGAAGGAAAGCAGAATCACAGTGGGAAGGTTTCAGACTCAGCTAGAAGTCCCGGCCTGCGGGGGAAGCCTTCTTAACAATATTTCTGCTTGTGTGGAGAAAGCAATTCTCTTTAGTCCTTTATCAGACATGCTGGGAGACTTGGTTATAAGAGGCAGAAACTCAAGTTAGACCTCCCTCCTTTCACCTTGCTTGAAATCAGTTGCTGTGATAATGTCTAGATTTGTGGTTTTAAATGGGAAGGTTGCGAGCAATTGCTGGGAAGTGTTCTCCACCCACATCCCGAAGCCCAGGGTTGGCGGGAGGGAAATCATGGCTCTTTAGTGTGGAGGCTCCATGGCCGCCAGGCCAGTGAGGTCTCTTGCTCATTGCCCAAGGTTAAGGGGGTTGGTCTCTCTTTCTCTGGGTGTAGATTGTTTAAAATGATCATTTAATTGGCTCTGAGGGTTTGCAATTGATGCTTGGGAACCACTAACAAATTCTGAGCAGCTTAAAATTGCATACTAGTGGCCTATTTTTCTTTCTTTTCCTTTTTTTTTTTTTTTTTTTAAATTCAGAGCATTTTTGCTGGAATATAAGTTATTCTTACCCACATGCACATTTAACGTTCAGTATTGTCATTGCTGGGTTTCCATCTGGGGATAATTCCATTTTCTGATGGTGTTTTAGACATATTAATTGGCAAAATATCTATATTTACATCTTTTCCTATGAGAGGGATTTGACTTCTATTTTTTTTTACATCATTTTAGATTTCATATACTGTCCCATGGATATGGTCAGTAATAGATTTACATAATGAACAGCTCTATAAACTTCTAAAAGCTTTAAAAGCTTCATTGAGCACCCAGGTGGAGAAAATGAAGTCAGAATCAGTGAAATGATTTTGAAAAGCATGAATATTTCAGTAATTAAAGGAAAAGTGTGGCAGATCATTGGGGGCGGGGGCAATTGAGAGTTATACAGGTTTCTCTTTAGAACTTTAAAGGAAACTGAAACAGATTTAAAGAAAGATATCAATTAGAATTTATGCTATTTTAATATATTCTTGACATATTTTTCTCTTGCTTCCATCCCCCAAATGGTGAATATACTTGGCCACAAGGTCCACATTAATTCTTAGGTCTATAGCCACGTCAAGACATGATAAAATAAGTTAGTTCATGAGGGTTTTCAACCTAGTGAACAAGTAAAGGAAAAATACATTTGAACACATTCAATATATTCTTCACCTTTTGGAAGCTGTTGATATTATTATCTGATGAGAGCTTGGCCCTACTCTGGAATTCTCCACAAATCATCTCTCTGACAATCGAACTGCTTTTGAAAAATGTCCCCTTCAAATACTGCTGGATTAGGGTTTAGATATGATGGGAAATGATCTCTATTTTTTGCCTGGAATTTATAGGGTTCAATTTTTATATTTCCTTGACTGATTTAATGAATGGTTTAGTCCTATCTTTTAGCACAGGGGCTGCCAAGAGAATAAACAGTTATACTGTGGACTGTAAATTTTAGGTTCTTAAGAAGAGAGAGAAAACTGTCTTGTGTACACATTTCAATAGCAGCAGCCTCCAGTAAACCTCATTACCTTCCCTTCCAATATGCATTTTTTGGTCCCATATTAGATCTCGCTCTGCTGTATTTTAAAAGTTTTATGTTCAGGCTGCCATCTAGACTCATATAGCCTAGAAATTGAAATGAGATTAGGGTAATCAATAACTATCATGCCCTCTAATAAACATATGTTTAATAAATGTTGTAATCTTTTAAATTCTGTATTTTTAAAGCCTCAATCCTTTATACTCACCCTGAAATTTCTTTCCTTGTGCTTTAAATGGTTTTGCTTCTTAACCACTTTTAGCTCATTATATAAGCAGGTGCACGATACTAAGGGTGGATGACAAGTCTCCTTTCGAGAGAAATGACTGAAACTTGATTTGTTCTTGGCCAGGCAAAGGGAGACATAGGAGTCATGTCCTGGCCTGAACCAGGAAGGGCCTGTGGTGAGTCTTGAAGCCCTGGGATTGAGGCTGTCAGTTTCAGATTTTAGTAGACTGAATAAGGGCCTCAAAGAGCTGACAGAGCACAGTGATGGCCATTTCAGATAAGGAAGACCTCTCTGATACTCAGTGGAGAGATCTAAATGAAGGAAAGGAACGAAAACATTTCATTATATAGGGAAAGACAGTTCCTGGCCAAGTGAACAGTAAGTGCAAAGGCCCTGAGGCAGGAATAAGCTTGTCACATTCAAGGTTAGCTAGAAGGTCACTGTGGCTAGAGCAGAGAAGACAGAAAGGAAACACAGTTGGAGCTGATATTATTATAACTCTTCTCCTCTCATTTTCCTCCTTTCTTTTAAGTTGCCTTTTTTCAGCCTCCTTCTATTTATATCGACATTTGCCTGAGTTCTATCCTTGACCTTCTTATAATATCACTGTTAAACATTTGGATAATGTTGATTAGATGCCTCCCAAACTCTAGGCAATGGCCCCACAGTGGGATACCCATAAGTTAGGGCGCTGAAGTTTTCTGAGTTGTAAGTAGAAGGATGAGGTGTGTCCAGATACAAACAATGATGGCACATTATGTGACCTAGCTCAGTGAATCGTCACAACCACCTTTAAGATACTGGTCCAGTGTTGCCCCCATATTGGAAGAAATTGAGGCTAGGTAGGTTAAGGAACTTACTGCGGCAGGATATAGTCAGGGTTAAGCCTAACCATGGAATGTAGGAATCAAATGGTGTGAGAATTTAGAGAGCTGAAGGCATCATTTCCCATTCTGTGACTTCACCTTTATTCAGGTGACTCATACATAGAAATCCCAACTCAGAACTTCTTTCTTGCGTGTGCTATGCTTGTGTATGCAGTGGTCTGTTAGATTTCTCAGCTTGTATGCTGTTCTAGCATCTCAAACTCCATGTGTGCAAAACAATTCCTGTCTTCCTCTCCCTTACCTATTTCCTATAGACTGTCTCCAACTACTGAGCTCGAACTAGGTGCCGAGCTCTAACCTGAACTCAGGGTTACCAGGATGAAAAAGATCTCACTATTTCTTTCTCCCAGATGGTAGAGTTAGTGGGAGGAGACAGGCTCCTGAATGGAGAATTATTATATAATGCAGTGTTGTAGGGCATGGGATGGGAAGGGTGAGGTATAGGCCAGAAACAATTCCCTTGAGGAAATGATGTTAAAAGACCACCTAGGAGAAGGAAGGCATTCCAGGGTAAAATAACAGGATGAGCAGAGAAGAAGGGAAGAAATGTCGGGGGTGTGAAGGCAGCCACTAGCAGTACACAGTGTTGGTGGAGCGTGACATCTGACACAGGGAGTGGCTGGAGAGGTTGGCCAGGGCCAGCATGCTGTGCCCAGTCACCCAGGCCAGGATCCTGGGAGTCCTGTGTTGGGTCCTCCTTTACCAGCACATACTGACAGGGACCTCGGGTAAATTAATTCACTTCTGTGCCTCAGTTTTCTTATCTGTAAAGTGGGGTCGCTATGAAGTTCAAATGGAATAATACTTGCATGAGTGGCCCAGCTCTGTCTCCTTGCCAGTCTCTTCTCAATCACCAACTCCTGCCGGGCCTTCTTCCTTAACATCCTTCAGCTCTGTTTGTTTTCTACTCTCCTTGCCCACTGCTCTATGACAGATGGTCCAGACCACCATCCTTGCCCCCTCTGGCTGCAACAGCCTCCCAGCTAGTCCTTATACCTCTAGTCCTCTCCCCTTCTGATCCCAGTTGCAAATCTGATGCTGTTATTCCCCTGCTTAAAATTCTTGAATTGCTCCTGTCTGCCTACAGGCCAAAGTTAACCTCCCAGCCTTGCTCTTGTGGTCCTTGGCTGTAGAATCCCACCCTTTATGGAGGGAGGTAGTATAAGGCTTTCTCAGAGCGCCTGCTTTGAAACACTGCTCCTCCTCCACGAGGTTGGCTTCTCCTTCCCCTTGATTCCTACCTGACTTGGTGCCTCTGCTGAACCTCCTAGGGTAAGTCCTTTGCTTAAGAGGTTCTCATTTTGTACGGTCGTGAGTATCCCCCTCTGTGGGCTATAGACTTCCAGAGGGCAAGGACCATACCTTTTATCTTTGTGTTTCTGGTGTAGCACCTGGCACACAGTAGGTGACCAGTACTTGGCTGTGTAGCTGACTGAAACACTGAATGGACTGCATAGCAGGGGGAAGTATCCCAAGTGCAAGTTTTTTAAAGCTCCATTTTCCCATTATATTAAATTAATAGCAAGAAAAATTACTTACACTATTCTCAAAAGAAGAACAAACAAAAGAGCAAAAGCATTCACAGAGCATGGTGAGCTCAAACTGGGATTCATGCTTTAGCTACCAAATAAACCCGAGGAGCTCTTTGATGACTTCTCTTGTTTTGGCCCTCATGCCACCTGGCATGCTTGTTATTATGCAATCCAGACAGTCGTGGTCAACGTTGATTAGGATCCTTCTGATTAAGAAGACACAGCAAAGCACGTGCAGGTTATTCTTTGACCTTCAGCCCTTCACATTTTATAAATTTATTTTTTTCTGGGATAAAACTAAATTATGATTTTATTTTGATCTTGTGAAGAAGCATTTTAATTCTTTCCTTTAAAACATTATGTTCTTTGTAGGTAGGGTCAGTCTGCTCCAGGCTGCTATATAACATAATTCCATAGGCTGGTGGCTTAAGTAAATGGGAGATATTTATCTCTCTGGGTTCTAAAGGCTGGGAAGTCCAAGATCAAGGTGCTGGCAGAGTCAGTGTCTGGGGAGGGCTCACTTCTTGGCTTGTAGACAGCTGCCTCCTTGCTGTGTGCTCACTCAAGATCTGTCTTCCTTTCATAAGGGCACTAATCCTGTCATGGGGAACCTACCCTCCTGAGCTAATGTAAATCCACTTACCTTTCAAAGGCCCCTTCCCTAAATACCATCACAGTGGCTTTTAGGACTTTAAATTTGAATTTTGGGAGGAAGACAAACATTCACTTTGTAACAAATAGCCATATGGATTTTTATGTTAGAAAGTAGTTCTAAACAAACAATCCACAGCTCCCAAGGACGTTTCTAGAACAAACAATCCCACATGAGTTTTTGTGAGCACTTACTAGATGTCAGGCACTGTCATAGGTTCTGGAATTAAAAGCAAAAAGTGCCTGTTTAATGAATTTTATATCAGAATAATAAGGTACGGATCTTTACCTTCTGAAGATAATGAAAATAGACTATAAGATTCTCAACACTGACTCAAGTGGGTGTAAGTAGGAAAGGAAAGGCTTTTCTCTAATTAGGGTTCACGAAAGGGCTTTTGTCACAATGCCCGCTGCTAGCATGGAATTAAAGGGAAGCTGAGATAATAAGTATCAGGCACAGGGTTTAAAATGCAGCAGTGGTTTTAAGAAGGATTCAAGTATTTGAAAGCTGACTGGAGGCTTTGGCAAACATTAATTGGGCTTTCTATGCATTAGGCAGAGCCAGGCACTGTGGACAGAAGATGAATAGGGATGGTCTTGCCCTCCAGGAGTCTGGATCTTACTCAGGTTTGGTGCAGGATGCAGGGAGGACACTACTCGTGTAGGACTGCTACAACGAATACCCAAAAAAAGCCAATGCAAAAATTTTATTTTATTTTATTTTATTTTATTTATTTATTTTTAAGAGACAGAGTCTCACTATGACGCCCTCGGTAAAGTGCCAGGGCATCACAGCTCACAGCCACCTCCAACTCTTGGGCTTAACTGATTCTCTTGCTTCAGCCTCTCAAGTCGCTGGGACTACAGGCGCCCACCACAATGTCTGGCTATTTTTTGGTTTTAGTTCATTGTTGTTTGGCAGGCCCAGGCTGGATTCAAACCCTCCATCTCTGGTGTATGTGGCTGGTGCTATAGCTGCTGAGCTACAGGTGCTGGGCCCCCAAATTTTGTAACCTGGCAAGTGCTATAGCAATACTCTGATGTGCTGTGGTCTTTATCATGGTAATACAGAGATCTGTTTTATAGGGTAAGCTCTGTTGAGTGGAAATGCACTTTGTCCCTGCTCACTGGTCCTCTGTACCTTAGAGAGATCTCCTCAGATGCTAGTTTCTTTCAGGGGCCAGTCTGTGTCTACTGGTTCTTTTTTGAATGGATGAATTTCAATCACAATAAAAAAGAGAAAGTCCAGTACCAGGGAGGGCAGGTAAAGGGAGACACAGATCCCCAGCTCGGGGTAGAGGTAAGTCTTGAATATGAACTTCTCTGTAAGCCTATAAAATACACATCAGACATGGAGTCATTTAACACATTGATATTTTTGAGGAAGACACACACACACACATACACACACACTCACAAGTGTACACACGTGCAAACACAAGGGTACCACAGTATTTTTTTTCTTACTATTAGAACCTATTACGAATTAGAACCCACTCTGGAAGTAGGTTCTGTGGAACCATCTACTAAAAGTGGGTTCTACAGAACCTTTTATAAACAAAAGTGATTAAAAGATCAGATGTAGTAAGTTGCAGCTCACTACACAATGAATATGTGTTTTGTGAATTCAGTGGTATTCCTGGTACGCCAATGTAGGTAGTGAGTCCAGGAATCATGGTGAAGTGTTTTCACCAAGTCAGTAGTGATGCTCCATTCATCTATTTGGGAAGTTCTTGTGTTTTGTGGCACCAGGCTTGTGAGGTTAGACAATTAAATTCAAGGATTCATCCTACAGAAAGTGGTACGTACCTCATTGCTGAATGTCTCTGCAGTCACCTTCCAGGTACTCCCCTTGAGCTGTTACCATACACAATTGGACATTTAAGTTCATGAACTCATCCTAGAAAAAGTGCTGCATACCTCATTGCTGAATGTCCGTACGGGTCACCAGATGGCCAAGGGAAGGACTTGGAAGGTGACCAGAGTGATATTCATCAACGAGGTATGTGGCACTTTTTCTAGAATGCGTCTATGAACTTAATCGCCTGTCCTTGCGTGTTTTTTTAAAGGGTTAATGAAAACCTTTTCTTTTGAAAATTTTCTCCTTCCTTTCTTATGGTCCTAGGCTTTGTGGATTGCAGATTCCAAGGAAGAGCTTCGCTCAGTCTCCAGGCCCTGCGCCTCTCAGTGTGGGAGTCTGCATCTTAAGCCTGTCCACCTCGCTGCGCCTAATTTGTATTCCAGTGACACACAGTAAGGGCTTTGGAGCTTCATAGTTTATAAACAATTGTCAAGCAGTTGTAAGAATTAATAAAACTTTCCAAATGAAGAGTTTGGAGAACCATTGTGGTGGGTGCCTGTAGTCCCAGCTACTTGAGAGGCTGAGGCAAGAGAATCGCTTAAGTCCAAAGAATTTGAGGTTGCTGTGAGCTGTGACAGCACAGCACTCTACCGAGGGTGACATAGTGAGACTCTGTCTCTAAAAAAATGTCTTTTCATTTAAAGACGACGTAAAGATAAGAAATGTTAAAACAATTGCTTCAGTACAGTGCTGCTCGCTGACCAGGCCAGACTTACATCATGTCAGGATGACTGAGTTCTGGCTGTCTCCCCTGCCAGCAATGGGACTCAGGGTGAAGGACTTAACCTTCCAGGTGCCTCCACCTCAATCACCATGAAATCTCCTGTCATTCTTATATTGCTAGCAGTCGGAGCCCCCAGCCCCAGAACGCAGCCCCCTGTGGTTGCCCGTCTATCTAACTTGCCACGTGCCTGGTGACGTGAGGCATTTCCTATCCTCATGCGGTCTCAGGTAATTCTTCTAGGTAACATCTTCTTCCCTGAATTTACTTGGAGATGGATTTCTCCTCAGAGTAGTTGTGTGACGTGTTCATTTTGTGATAATTTTTCATGGAGTTGTATACTTAGGATTTGGGCATTTTCTTGTATGTGTAGGAAACTTCAATTTTCAAAAATGTTTCTTCCATTTTCTTAAGGCCGTTTGGCCCACAGGACAGGACTTTCTCAGAAACGGCTCTCTGACTCAGACAGGGCTTGCATTTCTTTTCCAGCCTCAGTCCATCCATATTCCACACTGATGTCTGTTCTGTTTCTCCCTTCCTGACACTCTCTATTTCTCCCAGTCTCTAGAACAAGGCAGATCACACAGGGCCTTAAAAAGTTTTTGATTCTGGGAGGCCGAGGAAGGTGGATTGGCTGAGCGTAGGAGTTTGAGACCAGCCTAAGTTAGAGCGGTACTCCATCTCTAAAAAAAAAAAAAATAGCTGGTTAGTTCCTAAGCCCTTGAATGTTTTGCTTATTAACCTTAGAGTTAGGGCTATAGATCAGAGCTTTTCATTTTAAAGAGTCTATAAGAGGCTTCTTTTCAAAATGAAGAATTTTTTTTTTTGAGACAGAGTCTCAAGCTGTCACCCTGGGTAGAGTGCTGTAGCATCACAGCTCACAGCAACCTCCAACTCCTGGGCTTAAGCGATTCTCTTGCCTCAGCCTCCCAAGTAGCTGGGACTACAGGTGCCCGCCCCAATGCCTGGCTGTTTTTTGGTTGCAGCCATCACTGTTGTTTGGCAGGCTCAGGCTGGATTAGAACCCACCAGCTCAGGTGTATGAGGCTGGCGCCTTAGCCGCTTAAGCCATAAGGGCCGAGCCTAAAATGAAGATCTTAATTTAGTGGCTCTGGGGTGGGCCTGGAATTCTGTGTCTGTCTTTTTTTTTTTGTGGAGACAGAGTTTCTGTCACCCAGGGTTGAGTGTCATGGCATTGTCATAGCTCACAGCAACCTCAAACTCTTGAGCTCAAGAGATCCTCCTGCTTTAGCCTCCCAAGTAGCTCAGAGCCACCATGCCTGACTAATTTTTCTATTTTTAGTAGAGATTGGGTCTCACTCTGGCTCAGGCTGGTCTTAAACTCCCATGATCCTCCTGCCTCGGTCTCCCAAAGTGCTGGGATTACAGATGTGAACCACCATGCCAGCCGGAATTCTGAATTTTTAACAGACTTCTAGGTGTTGGGGCTGCTGCTGTTTGTTTACCTGTGTGCATTTTGCAGAGTGAGTGTGTAGACAGCAGTAGTCCAGTGGTTCTCAACCTTCCCAGTGCCGCAACCCTTTAATATAGTTCCTCGTGTTGTGGTGACCCCCAACTATAAAATTATTAATAATTACATCATGTCAGGATAACTGACTCCCAACCAAAAAATTATTATTAATTTTTATTATAATTTCTTATTATTAATTCCACAACATGAGGAACTGTATTAAAAGGTTGCAGTATTAGAAAGGTTGAGAACCACTGAATTAGTCCCTAACAGCAAGTCTTTTTTTTTTTTGTAGAGACAGAGTCTCACTTTACCACCCTTGGTGGAGTGCCGTGACATCACAGAACTCACAGCAACCTCCAGCTGTTGGGCTTCCGTGATTCTCCTGCCTCAGCCTCCCGAGCAGCTGGGACTACAGGCGCCCGCCACAATGCCCAGCTATTTTTTTGTTGCAGTTCGCCGGGGCTGGGTTTGAACCTGCCACCCTCGGTATACGGGGCGGGCGCCCTACTCACTGAGCCACAGGCGCCACCCAGCAAGTCTTAACATGAGTGATTCATGTGAACTGTAGAAAGTGGCTTTGGCTAAAGGAACTAGACTTGGAATTTCATTCTTTTAACTTAAACTTTTTGGTGGTGTTTTGCTTGATAGAAATCTGCTATATACTCTATTTGGCCAGTAGTGCAACATTAAAAAAATTTCCAACGCCAGGTGCAGTGGCTCATACCTATACTCCTAGCACTCTGGGAGGCCGAGGTGGGTAGATTGCCTGTGGGTAGTTTGAGACCAGCCTGAGCAAGAGCAACACCTTGTCTCTACTAAAATTAGAAAAACTAGCCAGGCATTGTGGTGGGCGCCTGTAGTCCCAGCTACTCGGAAGGCTGAGGCAAGAGGATCTCTGAGCCCAAGAGTTTGAAGTTGCTGTGAGTTATGATGCCACGGGACCTTCCCCAGGGTGACAGAGTGGGACTCTGTCTCAAAAAAAAAAAAAATCGATTTACAGACACACACACACGTACACAGGTAATGATAAAGGTCCCCCTTCTCTAAAAAAGGACTTCTATCATTATAAATTAAGGGCAGAAAACATGGCCTATAATGAGATTTAATTTTTAATTGTTGAGATTTGCTTTATTGGCCTAAGGTGTGGTGGTCTTTTGGTAATAGTTAAACATGGGCTTAAGAAGAATGTTTATTTTATTTTATTTTTTTCCCCAGAGGATTCTTTCTTTCTTTCTTTCTTTCTTTCTTTCTTTCTTTCTCTTTCTTTCTTTCTTTCTTTCTTTCTTTCTTTCTTTCTTTCTTTCTTTCTTTCTTTCTTTTTTTTTTTATTGTTGGTGATTCTTTGAGGGTACAAGAAACCAGGTTACACTGATTGCATTTGTTAGGTAAAGTTTCTCTTATACTCATGTCTTGCCCACAAAAAGTGTGGCACACACCAAGACCCCCACTCCCTCCCCTTTGCCCTCTCTGCTCTTCCTTCTCCCACCCCTCCCTCCCCTCCTGCCTCTCTCTCTCTGCTCTCCCCTCCTCCTCCCACTGTATACGAGGTCATTAATCGTCCTCATATCAAAATTGAGTACACAGGATTCATGCCTCTCCATTCTTGCGAGAATGTTTATTTTCTGATTGTCAGATGCAGAGTTCATTATTTATCCATTGAATTGACCTTAATGGTGCCCTTCCAATGTTAAGTGGTTTTACTAAATTTTTGCTTGCCCGACCTATCAGTTATTCAGTATATTACAATCTCACCTTCTGATGGTGGATTTGTCCTTTACTTCCTGTGATCCTATTAATTTTTGCTTCTTATATTTGAGGTTACATTATTTTGGTATATAGAGTAAACATTTTTTATATCTTCCTGGAGAATTGAATCTTGAACCAATTGTCTAACCTAGATACTCAGAACCTACAAAGTTTATTAATCTCATTCCTAGTTTCGATTTTTTCTATTATCTAATTTTTTTCATTTAATTGCAGTTGGTTTCTAAATAAATAAATGGATATTCAGGCTCTTCCATAAAATCTAGAGTCCTTCATCACTTTGTGCTACAGTTGCCACAGCTCTTGGGGCTCTTTGTAATTTTACTCTTGGAATCTTTTCAAAATATTGCCACCAAAGTTATTGCCCTAGTTTTCCCATTCAGATTGGATTCAAATTGAAATAATGTTGCCATTGAAATTCATTCACAGCCTCTTCCCAGGCATTCATTTCTAATTCAAGCCTTCTGCTTCTTTGTGGTGACTAATTTCTCAGAGTATCCTCTTCCCTTCATTTCTTTTCCTCCTCCCCATTCATATCCATTTTTGTTCTTGTAGATAACTCTCTCACTCTCTTGTTTTTCCTGACAGTATACATTTTTGATACCCTTGACCTTGCCCCATGCAGGCTTCCTCCCTTCCAATTTTTTTTTTTTTTTTTTTTTTTAGGCTAGATCACCAGTGAAGGGCTTAACAAAGATTAGGAATGACAATCTTAGAGTAGTTTGATAATTTTTAGGTCTGGATTTTATCGATTCAGCAGATTCCACAAATACATACAGAATTATTTGGTAACTATACATTTTGTGTAGCTGATTTTTATTAACCATACTACCTCACCATCCCCCACACACACCCCCGAAAAAGTGAGATGAGCATTATTTTCACCATTTGCAGGTGGAGAGATTGGTACTAAAGGAAGTTAAACACCTGGCCAGGTTCAAAGAGCTTATGTGTAGCCAAGAGGGGCTTCAAACCCAGGTCTCTTGATTCTCAGCCCTGTGCTTTCTCCTTGATCACAGTGACTTCTTTGAAACTATAATGGGAAGGAGAATCAATCATTTGTTTATTCCTTCTTTCTTTTCATTTTATTTTTTGTAATGAGTACACATTTATTGAGAATTCACCTTTCGCCAGGTACAGCTCTAAGTTCTGGAAATTGCAGATGCATGACATGTGGGTCTGTTTGGGAGATGTGTAGAGCAGCGCCATCTTGGTCAGGGAGGCTAGCTGCTCAGGAAGCACCCTGGAGGTTGGAGGGGGTCTGAGGATGTTTCTTAGAGGAGGAGTTAGCCACTTGCACTTACTAGGATTATTTTTTTCCCATTGAAAAGAGTTTTAAAAGGACTTGTTAGCATTTTAACTTCCTGTTTGTGAACCTACAGTGGCCTTGATGTAGGCTCTGAGAGCTCCCCCATTTCTCTGCTCTCTGCTTCCCACCTGCTCTCATTAATACTTTTCAACGGCTTTCAAACCAAGGGCATGTGCAGACCGCACCCTGCAGGTGACTCCTTTCTCCTTGCTTCTCTGTCCAGGTACCTGCTGTTCTTTCCTCCTGGGGACAGTCACCTACATAGCCATCTTCTCCACCAGTCTACACCACATGCTTGTTAACATTAGACTTACTGTGTTTCTACACAGATGTTTACAACAGCTTTATCCATAATTGGCAAAAGCACTTTGTGCTTAACGCTTTCTCTTTGGATGTGTTTAATTCTGAATACTTTTTTCCCTCAGATCTGTTATTTCCACCGTTACAGATCAGAGTTCTCGTGTTACATTGTATTTGAAGACTTTCTTTAGGCCAATTTTGCTACCAATCAATTACGGTGACTTTTTTAAGCTGAAGAGTTTTATATTAGATAATATATATGTATTTTTGATATTTTAAAATCATTAATACCCTGCCATGTTGTTGTTAAGACAATTTTTTTTAGAGCAGTTTTAGGTTCCCAGTAAAATTGCAAGTATAGCGCTCCCATATGTCCCTCACCTGCACACATGGACAGCCTCCCCCGTTATGAACATCCCCCAGAGAGTAATGCATCTGTTGCAACTGATGAGTCTACGTCAACCTGTCAGTCACCTACAGTGCATGGTTTGCCTTCGTTTACTCTGGGTGTCGTCCATTTGTGGATGTGGGTGTATGTAGAATGACATGTATCTACTGTTATGCTACCACACAGCGCAGTTTTACTGCCCTAAAAATCTCCTGCACTCTGCCTTTCATCCCCCTCCCCACCCCACCCCCTGGTTTGCCTTTTCCAGGTGGACATAGAATTGGAATCCTGCAGTGTGTAGCCTTTTCAGTTTGTTTTTTTCTTTTCTTTTCTTTTTTTGAGACAGCTCTCAGTAGAGTGCTGTAGCATCACAGCTCACAGCAACCTCCAACTCTTTTGGGCTTAAGTGATTCTCTTGCCTCAGCCTTCCACGTAGCTGGGACTACAGGTACCTGCTATAACACCTGGCTATTTTTTGTTGTTCCTGTTGCAGTTGTCGTTGATGTTTAGCTGGCCCAGCCTGGGTTTGAACCTGCCATCCTGGGTGCATTTGGTTGGTGCCATAACTACTGTGCTACGGGTTTGGCTTTTTCATTTAATAATACACACTTAAGGTTCCCACATGTGTTTTCAAGGCTTGATAGCTCATTTCTTTTTTTTGGCAGGTTTTGGCCAGGTCTGGGTTTGAACCCGCCACCTCTGGTATATGGGGCTAGCTCGTTTCTTTTTAGTGCTGAGTAATACTCCGATGTCTGGATGTGCCACGGTTTACTTATTCAGTAACCTCCTGAAGGACATCCTGGTTGCTTCCAAATTTTGGCAATTATGGATAAAGCTGTTGTGAACATCTGTGTGCAGGTTTTTATGTGGACATGTTTTCAACTCTTTTGAGTAAATATAAAGGAGCACGTTTTCTGGGTCATGTGGTAGGAATAAGTTTGCTTTTGTAAGAAACCACTAAACTGTCCTCTAAAGTGGCTATGTCACTGGGCATTCCCATTTTGTATTCCCAATGAACAAGAGTTCCTGTTGCTCCACATGTTTGCAGCATTGGATGTTAGTTTTCTGGATTTTGGCCATTCTGATAAATGTATAGTGGTATCTCATTTTCATTTTAATTTGTCATTTTCCTGATGATGTATCATACGTAGCATCATTTTAGGTGTTGATTTGCCATCTGCATATCATCTTTGGTGAGGTATCAGTTAAGGCAGGGGTCCTCAAACTCCACATGAGGTGGTGTGATTGTATTTGTTCCCGTTTGGGTTTTTTACTTCAAAATAAGATATGTGCAGTGTGCATAAGAATTTGTTCATTTTTTTAAAACTATAGTCCAGCCCTCCAACTGTCTGAGGGACAGTGAACTGGCCCCCTGTTTAAAAAGTTTGAGGACCTCTGTGTTAAGGTCTTTGACTCGTTAAAAAAAAAAAAAAAAGATTGTTTTCTTGTTCAGTTTGAAGAGTTCTTTGTATATTTTAGATTATCAGATATGTCTTGTACAAATATTCTCTCCCAGTCTATGGCCTCTACTCTTATTCTCTTAATAATACCTTTCTCAGGACACAGGGTTTTAATTGTAAAGTTCCCCTTATTCATTATTTCTTTCATGGATCTTTGGTTACATCTAAAAAAATCACTGCCATATACAAGGTCATCTAGATTTTCTCCTATTTTGATCTCTGAAGCGTCTTTTAGTTTTATGTTCCTGCAATGTTTCATAAACAGTTTGAAGTGCTGCTTGGATAGACTTGAGCTCTGTTCTACTTTGTGCTATGAGCATGACCTTGGGCAAGGCTTTCTGTCTCCTGGACTCTTAGCCTTTCCATCAGAGACGCAGTTGTGGTACCTACCCGGTGCCTTAAACAGTGGGGGTGAAAACTCTGAAACGTGACACACCTTCCTCTGAGATTTTGATTTCTTCCTCCGCTTCCCACCTCCTAACCTGCGCCCATATTTTGTGAGAGTGAAGAACTCAGTGCCCTGCGCTGCTCTTTGGGCCTCCCTGGTTTGTCACCTGCGTCTCTGGTCGGGAGTCACTGGCGCAGCCTCCTGCCTGAGCCTTCCTGCCCTCATCTCACCTCCTCCGGGCGCACGGCCACCAAGTGACCTTTCTGATATGGAAATGGGATCGAGCTCTCTAGACACAATCCACCTGGTTAACGTGTTTTACAAGACCCTGTGTGATGGCCGCCCATCTCTGGTCTCGCTGCGTTCAGCTGCTGGCCGACGGGGCTGGCGGGGAACGCGATGGCAGCCCCCGGCCTGGACCTTCCCTCTCCACCCATCTTCATCCGGAGGTCACTGCCTCCAGGAAGCTCTGTGTGATGTCCCGTGGGCCGGGTTAGGTGTCGCACCACCCTCCGCTGCCCAGGCACCCTTCACCTTTCCGTCCTAACACCCAGATGAAGTTGCCTGTGTGGCCATCGGGGTGTCCGAGCGCCAATCCCGGGCCTGGGGCCTGGCGCTGCCCCAGCGCTGGCGAAGGAACCCTTGGATGAGTCCAGAGGGCCTGTGTCCGACCCAGAAAGCTGGTTCAGTTACCGCCGGTCGTATGATTATATTGCAGTCATGGTGTCTACCAGGCTGTAATTAACCTGCTGGTCTTGTATTTTCTTAGCAGACAAAGATGTGAGCAGCGCAAGTTATAACCTTTCCTCTGCGACCACGGGCAGCTATTACAGTTGTGTCAGCCAGATCACCATAGGTGAGCAATCGTGCCGTTTTTGTTTTATAAAGATTATTATTGCGGGAAAATGGAGGAGTGGGGTGAGGCTAAAGAAGGAGACAGAAGGAAATGTTAAGCGCTTAAGCATTTATTTTTCGAAATCAGCAATTGCTTGTGAACTCGTCTTTCTGGGGCGCCCTCTTGTGGAGAGTTACAGCTGTTACACAGAATTAGAGGAAAGACGTTCTAGGCCCTAGAGATTAAAAAGTCAAGTGTGTTCTGTGGACCCACCTGTCTTTCCCAACTTTTCACCATTTGCTGGGGTGTGCAACCTTTTTTGGCCACACTTTGTAAGAATAAGAGTTGTCTTGGGCCACACAGTATATACTCAAACACTAATGAAAGCTGATGAGCAAAAAACAAACAAAAAAAAGTCCCTGCCTACTTTTCATGATATCACAGATGAGTAAGTAGAGTCCTCACAAAAGCACACATGGGTGGGCGGAAGTTTAGATACTCCTGCAACCCTTTCTTTCACCTGTACTATTATGCAGTTAATATTACAATAGAGCTACTTTTAAAGATTTGCATTAATCTATTTTAAAAAGGAATTTTGCATCACAACTGCAAAGAAAAAGTACAGTAAAAAAATCTGCTTTTTCCTGTGTAAAGAGTATGCTAGCCAGGAGTTTAAAACCAAGGCAAGACTTTCTTCATGTTACAATCACTCCTGCTTAAGCGTGGTTTATTTTGGTCACCAAGACAAGAGTGACCCTCAGTATATTTTTCTGTTGGTTGAATTCTTCTCATCTCTACTTCCTTTCAAAATTTTGTTGATTCTAGAATCCTGAGCAGTGACTGAGAGATCAGAAAAAAAAAATAATGATGGTAACAGACAACATTTACTTTGCAATCGTTACCTGCCAGATACTCTACATACCGTATATACTCAAGTATAAGCCGAGTTTTTTTGGCACAAAATTTGTGCCGAAAAACCCGAACTCGGCACAGATTTTGTGCCCAAAAAACTCGGCTTATACTCGAGTATATAGGTACGTTATTTCGCTTAATCTGAACTCTGAGGAAGGTTCTGTTATTTCTCCATTTTACAGATAAGGAAACTTGCTTTTTTCCATCCAACCAGAAATTAATTACCCAAGATTTCAATCCAGGATTATTTGACATTAAAGCTCCTGCTCTTAAACAGTACACTGTGATTTCTCAAACTCCAGCAATGTGAACCCTAAAAGAAAAATAATGACGAACCTCTAAAATTGAATGAAATGACTCTTACTATGCGGTTACTTAAACATGTTCACGCATAAAGCGAAGTATATTTTTATATATAAAATATAGCCATAAAAGTCAAATCAAATTTCTAAATCAAATGTAAAACACTGTAACCCAAATTAAAAAAATTGACCCCATTAACTTCATTTATGTTGTTATTTTGCTGAAAGGCAATCACTGCTTGTAATGCAATGTGGTGCCAGCTGCAGTGATAAGGTTCTCTGAGCTCCGTATAGTTTCACAGTTCTGTGTTTTATGATAACTCTGCATTTCTTCCACCTTGCTCTGCTCAACCCGCTGTGAAATCTGTTAATGCTCACTGGTGTGAGGTTCTTGGACCTTCATTGGGTATGAATGTACCTTGGCATTGCATCTCTTTCTTTTCCTCATTTAGTGTACCAGTGAGTGCCAGCCTGATGGGAACACAAAAGTAAACCCAGATATTACAATGAAGGAAGAACTTGGTCCAGAATATGCATGTTTTAATTTTTAAGTGATTAACTTTTAAAGGAAAAATGAAGACATTGTAAAAATTCTCATGGAGAGCTCATCGATCCTGGTTTGAAAAGGCTGAATAACCTAAAATGTTATTCTAGAGATGTAAGAGGTCGTTTAGGGTTCAGAGTAGGGGGAGTGGCAAGATGGACAGATAGATGAAAGACTATTTTGGTGGTAAGCAGGGTGGAGTCCATGCGGGAGAGTTAGGGGCTGTGACTGCAGTTTAGACATGAGGCAGAAATAAACTAGGGAGGAGGTATAAAGAGGCAGATCTGGAGGACAAGAGATGAAATTACTAGGGCGGCACCTGTGGCTCAAGGAGTAGGGCACCAGCCCCATATGCCAGAGGTGGCCAGTTCAAACCCAGCCCCTGCCAAAAAAAAAAGAGATGGAATTACTGGCAGGACTAGTCATTGGCTGATGTGGGGACAGAGAAGTGTGCCCTAAGGTTTTGGGTCAGGATGACGGAGAGTTGGAGCCATTCCCAGAAGTGTGGAAGTGGGGAAAAGGGTGTGATGGGGATTAGGTTAGGCGTGTTGGATTTGAGGTGCCCCTGAGATTCCACCTAAGAACACTTTACAGGAAGTTAGGAATGTGGGGGAAATGGTCAGGAGATAGAGATACTGGTGCTACCTACATGATAGAATCTTTGAAAGAGGACAAAATAATAAAAGTGAGAGTCAGTGCCTTGAATCAACAGAGAGGTTCAAAGGCCAGTCTTTGAGGGAAGCACAATTAGGGTAGAAATAAAGACAGAGGTAAGAAAACCAAGTAATCACATTGCTTTGGAAGCTCAGAGAATTTCCAGAAGGGGAGATTCGGAAGGATGAAAATTAGAGTCTGCCCTGGTGACACCCTGAGAGCCACTTGGAGGTGATGGCTAGTCAGGTTGCAAAGCTCTGAATAAGGAAGGGCTGGGCTGTGAGTAGAGGCTTCTCTTTCAAGACATTTTTCAGGGTAAGTAGTGTAGGGTTAGAAAGTAAGGGTGAGGTCATAGCTAACACTTTTTTGCCAAACACTGTGCTAAGTACTTTTTCTGTATTTACTCATTTAATCTCCACAAAAATCCTGATTCGCAGTATTATATTCTTCTTACAAATGAAGAAGCTGAATCTCTGGGAGGTTAAAGTGTTGCCTAAGGATCCACAAGTTGGGTAGCAAAAGCTGGGATCCGAGCCCAGGTACTCGAGGTCCTGTTGGGTGACACTCCTGCTACCTGCCATCTTGTGGACTTGGGCCAGATGTCTTTCCCTGGTCCAGTCAATTATAGCTACCATTTCCAGGATGTTGGGTTGAATTTTGCCCCCCCCCCCCACCAAAAGTGTCTTGAAGCCATAATCCCCAGTACCTGTGATGGTGACCTTACTTGGAAATAGGGTCTTTGCAGATGAAATCTAGGTAGGATGAGGTCACACTGGATTCAGAGGGCCCCTAATCCTATAGGATTATGTTCTTCAAAGAGGAGCAGAGATTCAGAGGCACACAGGGAGAATGCCCTGTGACAGCAGAGGCAGAGATGAGAGTGCTGCCCCTCGAGCCAAGGAACTCCAAGGATTTCCAGCAACTGGAAGCTACGAGAAAGGCCTGGAACAGATTCTACTCAAGAGCTTTCCAAGAGATCACCACCCTGCTGACCCCTTATTTTAGACTTAACTAAATTAGTACCGTCAGATGATAGATTTATGTTGTTTGAGGCAATCTGTTTATGGTGCTTTGTTACAGCAGCCCTAGAAACTAATCTCTGAAGGGAACAGGACAGATACTTAATCTGCTCAGAAGGTGAAGGGGTAAACAGAAGACCTTGAATACTGCCTCAGTTCCCTGACTCAATTTGGCTGAAACCATAAGGAAATTTATTATTTCACCCACCAGGAAGGCCAGAGGCAGGCCCACCCTCAGGACGGGTTGATGGAGTTGCTCAATGATGTTGTGAAAGACCTCCTCCCCTCTACCTTCCTTGGATAATTCGTCTTCGTGGTGGCAGCCAGATGGCTGCAGCGGTTCCAGGAGTCACATTTAGACATGACAATGATCAGTGGGAAAGGCTTTCGTGCCTTCCTCAGCCTTCATTTGAGGGGCTGATGAACGTTCCCCTGTAGCTTCTCAGTAGACTCATCCTGACTCACTATGCAGGACTGAGTCCCAGGATCATCCTCAGACTGGTCATTGACAGGGAGGTGGCCTTATCTTTAGACCCCTGAGGCCCCCTGAGGCTTTGGATGGGGGGGGGGTGAGAATGAGCACCAAAATGCTTGATCTGAGGCAAGTTGAGATATAGTTTCCTCATCTGTAAAACTGAAATAATGATCGTTCCCTTGTACAACGACTATGAGGATTAGAGGTCAGTTATGCAGAGGGTCTAGCTTAGATTATAGTAGGACTTTGATAATTTTTCCTTATGGACACGTGATAAAACTATAATTGTATTATAATTTTGATAAAATGTTGATAATAAAAACATCATTTATGAGACTCTAAGCTGCTTGAGGGCAAAGAGTATGAGCTTAGTATGTGCTTCATAAACATAACGTTGAATAAGTGAACATCAAGTGTGATTCTAACTGCCTGTTTATTACAAACATGCGTCCTTATCTCAAGTGGTATTTGATCTGACTCATAGCTGAGACTTTGGGGAAAGGCAAAAATGAACCCAGTATAAAGCTTTGCCTCGACTGAACCACTGTGTTCTTCTCACCAGGTTATGATGTTGCTGGGCCTGTTGCAATCGGGCTTACCCACTGGAAAAATCCATATGCACAAGGCAGACCCACCCTCCCGTCAGACCTGCCTCTCTTCATCTCCAAAGATGCAGGCATCCCTGTGTACCACCAGTCTTTCAGCCGCAAGACTGACCTGGCCACGCCTTTGTCTTGCCCGGCCTCACTGTCAATCACTCCAGTGCCTTCCTACAGCAGCAGCAGCCAGGAAACCCTGAGTCAAGACACAACAGGTAACTGCGGGCTTCCTCTCAGAGATCCAGGAATCGGTGTATCTAAAGTTCCTTCAGGCATTTGCTTGCTGACCATATTACATCTGCATTTCTGCTTGTGTGATCCTATGGACTTCAAAACACCACCATCTTCACTGATTTTGAATGGCTTAGTTATACCAGAAGGAAAGTTGGATGTGTTTAGAAATATTTGACCTGAGTGTTAGTTCTATTTGGTAAACTGTCATCAGTTTGGAAATCAATTCTAAATCAGAATCTTAAGATCTGTCCTATGACTTTTTTCTTTACTTGATTTCTTCAATGCTCTACTTAGTGACAAGATATCTATCTTGGATTAAACGCTTGTATTCAAAAAAGTCATCAAAAGGTCATGTTTGAATACCTTAGTTAATACAAATTCACATTGCTCCACTAAACTGACCTGTCAGGGGGTTGTCGGCCAAGTCTGGCTGACACTTGTTTTTGTAAAGCCCAAGTACCAAGAATCATTTTTACATTGTTAAATGACTGGGAAAAAATGAAAAGAAGAACAGTATTTTGAGACTTGTGAAAGTCATATGAAATTTAAAGTTCAGCATTCGTATTGAGGTTTTTCCTGGGGTGCAGCCACATGCATTCATTCCCGTATTGTCTGTGGCTGCTGTTGCATCACAGCGGCAGAGTGAGTAACTGTGAAATATCCCATATGGTTCCCAAAGTCTACATTGTTTACTGTCTGGCCCTTTACACAAAATGCTTGCTGACTAATGATCTGTGTGATCCTTGGGAGTATGACTTAAACAGTCAGGGCAAGAAGAATGCTGACAACATCCTGCCTGCAAAGCTTCTCACTTACAACATACTTGAAATCAGCTCAGGAATCTGTTGCTTATAGTAGGGTAGCCAGTTAATTTTTTTTTTTTTTAGTTTCTGAAGTCTGAATTGGAGATTTAGATATGCAAAATCTATCCTGCCACATACACAGCCAAATTCAATGTGTGATTTCTATTCTGAAAATAAACCTTTGAACAATGAGATTTCATGACACTCAACAATTCACGGATGCTGCCACCTAGAGGTGAGATGCTGATATAGCTGAAGTTCCAAATACATCGAAGGCAATCTCTAGTTTGTAGATTTCACTAAACGTTAAAATCTCCTTTGAACTTGTTAACAATGAGGATTCTTTGGCACTAGCCCAGGGGATGCTTTTTTCATGGCACAGGGTGACCTTCAGAAATCTATGTTCTTCCGGATCTTTCCTTCTGGGATTTTGATTTCTGAGGTTCCTATACATACCGTAAGGGACCCCTTCCAATTTGAGTTAAATGGCCAAGTAGAAACAGAAGAGATTGGTATTAAAGAACATTGGGGAATATATGCATAACATATATTCCATTTTTAACTTTAACTTCCATTTGAGTTAAATGGCCAAGTAGGAATAGAAGAGATTGGTATTAAAGAACATTGGGGAATATATGCATAACATCAGTTCTGACCATGGAAACACTATCTTTCTAATTGTCCTGATGAATGGTCAATTTGACAGCAGGAAAATCATGGTCCGGGGCTTGAACATTTTTCTGTATATAGTAAATTTGAAATCTATTGGGTTTTGATCTTATCATGAAGGAAAACTGACTCTGCTTGCATTAATTTAATAAAATTGGAAGTCAAGCAATAAAGTGCCTTCTTTGGCCAGGGTAGCTGAAAGGCTATCATTTTTTGGCAAAAAGGAGTGTGATGTGGCTATCAGGTTAAGTTTTATCATGTTTCCCTTTGAGATGGCTTTCCTTCCATGGAGGGAAACTCCATAGAACATGATACTCAGAGACAATCTGATTTTTGGAAGAGATTTATATATATATATTTTACAATTTTTGGCCTGGGCTGGGTTTGAACCTGCCACCTCTGGCATATGGGGCTGGTGCCCTACTCCTTTGAGCCATAGGTGCTGCCCTGAGATTTCTATTTTTAACATGTAGATTTTCAAAACAAAATAAGGGCCCATAATTATCTTTGTTCTGGGGAACTTACCATTAGCAATAAACTTCTGAATTTTCCTGAGCAACTGTTTATTATTATTATAACTAGTTGTATCCTTATTAAGACTGAACTTCTAAAGAGATACTATTCAAACATGTGATATCATTTTATTATAGAAAATTGTGGATGGCAGTGTCACTCCTGTAAGCCTCAGTTAGGATTATATGTAGACCAGTTATTGCATTTATTTGGTTTCTTATAGCAATTTATTGATTTAATATGTATTTTTGTGTGAAACCTTAGGTATACTTTCTTCTTTCTTTATGTTTTTTAAAAAAGTTAATTTTGTTATTTATATTTTATTTTTTGAAAAGTTAATTTTATTATTTATATTTTATTTCTTTAAAAAAGTTAATTTTATGGGTGGCACCTGTGGCTCGAAGGAGTAGGGCGCCAGTCCCATATACTGGAGGTGCTGGGTTCAAACCCAGCCCTGGCCAAAAACCGCAAAAAAAAAAAAAAAAAGTTAATTTTATTATTTATATTTTATTTTTAATAAAGTTATACAGTTAATTTTATTACTTATTTATATTTTATTTCTGCTTCTGTTTCTAGTTAGAAGAAAACTCTGAGGTGAGATAAATGATTTCAGTGACACCAGAATATCCTACAAATTTAAGACTTTGCCAGGTGTATCCCTTTATATTTCTAGCTAACTTTCTTCTTTTAGGAGTGAGGCAGAGAGTTGATGAGTTTTTGGTACACTGTAATTGCAAAATTATTTATTATTTAAAATTTTCTTACATTTAAGAATTTTCCAAACACATTTATAAAAATCATTATCCCATTTTTCTAACCCCCTACCACTCTACAATTCCAGAAGGAATGAAGAGGACACAAAATGATGAGAGCTTGTTGAGTCTCTCATTTTATTTAACTGTTTTAATTCTGTCCACCATCCTGTCCCTTCATTATCTGACTAATTTGTACAGTTGGTTCTCTTCTATTAGACTTTACTTAACCCTGTTTGCCACCCTGTGAAACTTTGCATAGCGGTCCTAGACACAGCGATCTTTCCTCATGACAGAGAATGTTTTAATCAGTAAATAAACATAGCAGGTTAAGTTAAAAAAAACAGTCTTCAGGGTCAGGCTTGCTCTTTCCCTTCTTCCTCCCTTCCTTCCATCCACTCATCATCCATCCATCCATCCATCCATCCATCCATCATCCACCCATCCACCCATCACCCATCATCCATCCATCCGTTTGTCCGTCCATCCATCATCCATCCACCCATCATCCTTCCATCCATCCGTCTGTCCATCCACCCATCCATCCATCATCCATTCATCATCCATCCACCCATCCACCCATCACCCATCATCCATCCATCCATCATCCATCTATCATCCATCCATCATCCATCCACCATCCATCCATTCATCCATCCATTTCACACTAAGTTCTCACTCTGTGTCATGCACTGTGATAAGCCCTTGGGACGAAAATTGTATAAGATATCCATTCCTCTCTCAAGGAGCTCAGAGTCTAGTTGAGGAGACAGATAAATAACAGTAGGTAGTCTAATTCAGTGTGATAAATGTTAAGATAGAAGATTTCACATTAAGTGACTGTATACATGGTTTGTTATGAAATGATTTTATTTACTATTAAATATTTAATACTTTGTATTAAAAATACTAATAGTGTTAAAATATGCTATTATAAAATATATCATTAAAATATTAGTAAAAATATATTGGATGCAAAAGATATTATTAAATTATTTTCTTCAATAAAAGAAAATAATTTGAGACAACCTTAGGAGGAAATTTTGGAAACTGTCTCTATCTCAGATATTCTGTGTAGGTTTGATACCCAATTTTTGATACTGAACTTTATAACTTGCATCACCATCACTTCACAACTTATATTTTGGTCATTCCTGTTCCCTCCAGCTGATCCTCAACCACTTTCTTCCTTTGTGTTTAATTTCCAGCTGTTATACTGATGATAAAGTGATATTTCCAGGTCTATTATAATTTCTCTGACAAGTTTTAGATATGCATTTATAACTGTCTATTGGACCTTTAACCTGGCTATATCCCAGATGTTTCAAACTTTATGTGTGCTGAATAGAACTTTATTCTGGTAGCTTTCAAAGTTGAAGTTCTTACCCTGTTTAATGATGGCACAGTCCATTTGGCTTAGTTCAGACTGCTATAACAAACATATCATACATTTCCCACTGTACCCTCCCTCACATGGTGGAAAGAGAGTGAGCTAGTTCTCTGGCTACTTGTAAGGGCACTAATCCCATTCATGAGGGGTACACCCTCATGACCTATCTCCTCCCAAAGGCCCTACCCCCAAATACCATTACATTGGAATTGAGATTTCAACATATTAATTTGGGGGAGACACACATTCAGTCCATTGTATCATCCAGTCAAAATCTCAGTGTTCTCATGCTCTTCTGACCATCAGCCTCACAGTCAGTAGACTAAGATGTTCATTATGTTTACCTTAGACATGTCTCTACTTTAGAGCATCTTCTCCACCCTTACAGACATTGTCTCAAGGTCTCATCATCTTCACCTGGTAGTCTTGACACTGGCCTCTGTGCGTCTTAAGTCTTCTATGTCTGCAGCATTAACTTCTCAATCTCTCTCTCTTTCTTTCCCTCTCTCTTCCTGTTCTTCTCTCTTCCCATCTATTCATTGCTTTTCCTCCCACCTTCCCCTACTCCTACTTGAAAATGTCTTTTGTTTCTCCATTGCCAGTAGAATAAAATTTAAACACTTCATACATGTCCATGTCCATGAGGGCTTCCCTAACGAGCTTAGCGGACTGTCCTACATCTCTCAACATTCTCTACAGATGGAGCCACACCATCATTGCACATAATTCCTTATTGTTTCCTAAAGCTTATGACTTTCACTTGCTGTACCATCTACTTGGATGCCTTTCCTTGTATTCACTTCCTAAAAAATTCCTATTTATTTTTCCAACCAAACTAAGAGTTTCCTTTCTGTTTCCTATGTCAATTTTTTTTCCTTCTTGCCTCAGCATATTTAGACATTCTTTGTTTCCATTGGGAATTCTTATAGACATCTTGAATTCTGCTCTTATTATACAGCAGTATATAATTTTTTTCCCCATATGCCTGACTACCATAATAGATGTAAAGTTTTTGAGCTAGGAATTAATCATGTATTTTTTTTTTTTGTCAATGCAGAGCTAAGCATATAGGAAGTATATTTTCCATGACCATTTAAATTGCATATCAGACACAGTTAAAGAAAGAATTAGGCCTGAAAGATAGATCTGAAGAAATTACCACAATACCAGTATAGACATAGATAAGATACAAAACTGAGAAGGAGGAAGTTGAAATGTTGAAAACAGAAAGTCCAACATACATTTAATAGAAATACTGTTCTTAATTAAAAGCAAAACATTTATAAAGAGGGAACATTTAAAAAGACAATGATTGAGACTTTTCCAGAATGGATGAGAGACACATATCCTTAGATTCAAGAAACAGTAAGTGCCAAGAAGAATAAATGAAAATAAATCCATATGTAACTATGCAGTAAGCTAGCAAAAAACAAACGGAAACTTCTTAGAAACAATTTGAGGGAGAAGATGGATTATCTGCAGGTAAGAAACAAATTGGGGCTGATAAGTCTCCTGCATTGTACAGAACATGGTCCCTCACTCATTGTTCTGTGTTCATCGTCAACACTCAAATCTTCTCCTCCTTCCCTTTGAGTTTCTCTTCCTAGTGTTTTGTCTTGCCCTTGTAGTGGGTCACCTTTTTTTCTTTTAGGGTGTTTCCAGGGCTCTGCTTTCTTCCCTAGGGCTGTCCCTAATGAAGCATGTCCTTAACACTCTTTGATTTCCCCTTTACAGGTTTCTTTGTGTCTTTAGCTCTTCTTGAATTATAGTTCTTGTTCACTAATAGCTGTTTCTCAACCTGGTTGCTGTTGACATTTTGGCCTGAGTAATTCTCAGCTATGGGGGTTGTCTTGTGTATTGTGGGATGTGTAAGCTGCATCCCTGGCCTGTACCCAGTAAATATCAGTTGTGACAGCAAAAAAAAAAAAAATTCTCTGCCAAATGTACTTTAGGAGAGTGAAAGCACCCCCAGTGAAGAACCAATGACTTATTCCAATTACGTCTAGTTGTGTTTTCTGAAGCTTGGCTTAGAATGGAAGTAGTTGCATGGCCTAATTGTTGGGAATGGGTTCATAGGTTATAATGAGTTTGACCCTATTTTAATGAGGGCTTTTTGCACACTGTGCCCTAATCAAAAGCATGGAGGCAATTTCTTTCCAAAGCAGGAGATTTTTCTTCCCCTGAGGATACAGGTGACACCTTTGACACTTGCCTGCCCTCCCCATCATCCCCACCTTTCTCTGAAATTGTGTCATTAATTAGGCCTTCTCTGTGTTCTCAACCATTGGTGATCTCCCTGCATCTCCGTATATCGGAATATGCAAGACCTTTTCCCTTTTACCTTGTGCCTTCCTTGCCCAGCCTCCTCTGTCTCACCACTTTCCCTTTCATGGTCCCTAGCAGAGTTGGATTTTAGAAAGAGAACATTAGTGAGTTGCAACATTCTTTATGGACTTTATAAAATATCTTCCTCATTTATGAAAAGGGAGATGTGAAATTACTATTCTCTGTTCCAGATCACTTCCCAAGAGTCTAGCTTTTCTCTGTGTACCTGAGGCCTGAGCACAGTACAGACTTGTCATGAGATGGGAGATGTTCACTCATCTTCCCAGGTGGCCTTGTGGGCTTACTGGTACCCTGTACATGTAAGCTCTGAAAACTTACCTGCTCACTGTGGTATTGCTGTGAATTTGCCCAAGGTATAGAGTACCTTAGAAGAGATGCCCATTTAATAACACGAATTCAATGTCTTTCAACAAATTGTGACTAGATACATTCAGAATTGATGCCAAAGGAAACCGGAGAGTTTTGAATTTCAGAGGTAGGGTACCACAAACAGTGACCTTGGAACCTGAGCTACTGATGTGACCATGAGAGGCAGAGTAGTCTGACCTCACTGGGACACCTGCATGCTCCCTTTTAGAGACACCAGAGGCACTCTTTGGTCTGCCCCTGAGTGCACACTGTGTACCTGGCCAGTCTGAAGTTCTGGTAGAGGGTTAGCCCAGCTAAATTCATGCCGCAGACCAATGACCCTCTACAAAAAACAGGGGAACATAAATTAGAATGAGTTTCTAAACTATTAAAGTACGTTCTTGTAGAAAAACTATAGTTCTGTCTTTTGTTTATCCACTGTGACAATCTCTGTATTTTAACTGATGTAGTTAGACCATTCACAAGTAAAGAGATTATCCATAGAGTTGAATTGACATCTATCACATTTGTAATCACTCTGTATTCATTGTATTTGTTCACTGTTTTCTCCCTTTTCTGGTTTTAACTGAACATTTTACATGATTTTTTAAAAAATGAAATGGCATCTACTTACTTCTGTCTCTGCTTTTAAACATTTTCTTTTTGCCAAAATAGCCCCAAAGTGGTGTTTCTATCTTAATCACATGATACAGAATAAGTTTTCTATTTGGGTTTATACGGAATGTTCTGTGATGGGAGACACAAAAGAACAGCAGCTTTGCCCTGGGTATAAACTCGCTCCTGCAATTACTAAGGGTAAATAAGAAACAGACTACACAGTATGGGATGACGGGTAGTGAAGTTCTTTATTCAGGGATTTGATTTTATACACTTTAGTCACATACACACTTAATCTATCATATGTTAGTTTCACCATTACCTCATTTCATCTATCTGAAATTAACTTGTAAGGAGATATCCTGTTATCACATCAACACAATCACTTCTGCAGTAAACATTCTCTTCTACACACTGATTAATCTCTTGGCAGATATCTAAATAAAGATCACAAAGAAGAAAGCAGCCACAGGGGAACAGAGTTAATGGAAGAGTACCTTCAAGCTGTTTACTCAGTTTACTCAGCATGAAGTAACAACTCAGGGCAGAGCACCTATAGACCTCTGACAATATGTTTTTAACATACATCAACCCTCTGGCCCATATCTCTGAGGAAGGGCGGCATGCCCTTTGGCCTCAGGCTTAACGGGGTGTATGGCTTCAGAGAATTGGCTTGTGGAATTTTAACTCCAGGCAAGCTAACTCTGTGCGTGTTCCAGGGGGTCCCAGTTCCCTTAAGCCTCTAAAAGAATAGCAAGCCGTTTTAAACTCACACTGAGTTCACTTTGTGTGCTTGATGTAGGATTTGTTTATTTCTAAATATTATCCTACATGGGATGTGGGCATGAGGGTTCATTTACATAAGTTAGGAAGCTATAATAGGTAAAAACACTTGTGCTGGTATTTATATGCTTTTTGGAAGGTGATTTGTACTTTCCCAGGGTGCTGGCTGGGTAGAAGTCATGGAAGAGGGCAGGTTTAATTAGAGGTTGTTCAGGTAAGAGACCCGTGTTCCTAGCAATGGGTAGTGTGCAAAAGCTGATTCTTGGCTAGCTGGAGGTAAATGCCTCCTTCATGTTTGAGGTTGAGCATCGAGTGTGTTGTTCATAGAGATCTTGCTGCAGAGGGCAGTGGAGTTCTGTGGGGCTATTACTCTAGTATTCTGTGGCATCCCATGGGTTAATGGACCTTTGAGAGCAAGCCCAGAATCTTAACTACCACGTATATGCTATTTCTCTGAGAAAAGCTGACATCAGTTGGGAACCACCTTTACTTTAGAACCAAGAAGACCATTGGAAACATTTATTTTGACAAGAGAATTAGCCCAAAGAAATAAATCACTGAGCTTTCTTCGAGGTTCCTGTTTTCCTAACAGGAAACAGGACTGTGTTGATCTTTTCAGAATTCAAGGCCATATTCTGCCATTTAACTACAGATTCCAGCACAATCCTGTTAATTCCTTTGCTATGTGTGGTGGTTATTTAGTTTTAGAAGACTGAAAATATCAATGAATCAGGGAATGATTAATGGCACTTGAGGACAAAGTCAATTAAATGCTGTAGCTGTGAGGTATTTTGAGGATTTCTGACAGAAGAAACTGAAGGACTTGAATTAAAGCTGTCTTGAAACTGATTTGCAAAGAATTATATATTTAGGAATCAAATGGCATAAAAATGCTAAAGTAATGTCATCCATTCACCCAGTCATCTAAACTCTTGGTACTCAAAGTGTGGTCCACAAAAGATAAGAGGGCCTGAGTTGGGACTGAGCAATATACTCCAAAAGAAATGGACGTGAGGGGCCTTTTGGAGACAGCATCAGTAGCACTTGGTGATTGATGGGATATGGCACCATGAATATGACTGAATGGATTCCCAAAGTATTTTCGATGAAGTTAAGATGTGACTCTGAAGCATCATAGTTTAAGGCAGTAATTTCTCAAACTTGAATGTGAATATGAATCACCTGAGGATCCCAATAAACTGCAGATCCTCATGCAGTGGGTCTGGGTAGTTGGTGGTGAGAGTCTCCCTTTCTAATGAGCTCATCAGTGATGCTAATGCTGCTGGTTAGGGAGCTTAGAATTTGGTGCAAGACACAGAGAATAAAAGAATTCATGGTCCCTAACAGGTATGTGCTGTGAAGGAAAGGAATAATCCTCTTCTTGAAGATCCTAGGCTGTATTGTTCTTATCAAAACAGGCCTCTGAGTTCCAAAAACAGCATTCTGTAAGGGACTTTTATTTGCTTTACCACCAGTTTTAAGTAGGAAGTCTGCCTTCCTTTTAAAAGTCTTCCTACCCTTTTATGCGAATATTTTAGGGTTCTAGTTTTTTCATAGGAATTGTTTAGATTAAAAAAACCCAACAAACATGGCATTGACTTGAGCAGGAACTTAGCTGTCTTAGTTCCAATTCCCTGGGAAATAGAGTCTGAGCCAGAGATGTACATGTGAGAATTGGCCTTTGGATTCTAGGATGAGGTAATAATAATAAAAAAATAAAGATGCACTGGGGAGAGCCCTTGAGATCAATGTGTATGGGTGTGTGGGGGTGAGTGTATTGGGGGAGAAGGGGAGCATGAAGGAAGCATAGGCAGGCAAGGGGAAGATTTGAGCTGTGAAGATAGGCAGACGCGGCCTCAGCCATCACAAAGGGAGATCTGTAGCTGGGACAGCCCTTCAGCCTTGTCCCACAACAAAGCTCTTGTCCTCTCCTCTCATTGCCTGGATGCAAGCAGCTGTAAGGAATGGGTTTTCCCTGGGGAATTCCCTTTGAGGGCAGTTCCCTAAAGGAGAGTCAGCTAAGAGCCCTCAGGAACAACCCTCACAGTAACTAGGGGAGTTCAATGGGACATTACGGCCTCCTCTATATCAGCCAGCAGAGGTGAAGTGATTAGGAGGATGTAAATGGAAAAGCAAGCTGGAGTGCATGGTGGAATTCCCAACTCACCAGGAGGTTGTTGAGTGTCTGCAGCCCTCTGCTAGGAGGCAGAGATGTCTAGCAACTTGTATGTTAGAGTGTTGAGTTGAAGCTGGCCAGGGCTTTTGAGTTCTGGTTCATTAGAGTTCATCCAATGGGTTTGTGGCCAGCAGCTGACTTGGAAATCATTTGCAAGCAAGACCAAGCAGAACATCAGGGTGGCGAGGTCTTTGGAGAAAGAGGTCTAGCATCTGGGCAGGTTTTTCACCACTAATTGCTGAGCACCTAGATTCTAGATTTCCATTTGTAGTTCCTTCCAGCAATGAGGAATCTAAAAGGGTTGGGAAACACCCTCTCACTGTCCCTCTAATTAGGATGTCTTTTGGAAACTTTGTGTGTTTTTTGTCTTTTCCAGCAAATAAGGACACAACTGATTTGTAGTTGCAATTGTAGAATGGGAGAACTAGCTCTACTTTTCTTATCCCAGGTAGCATAACTCTTGTTCACTTGTTCACCAGCTGTTTGTTGAGTTCCCAGTGAATATCCAGCACAATATTTGGTGCTAGGTGTACTGAGTGACCCAGATAGACATGGCTTCTTCTTTAAAAAATGACAGTGGAGCAGCCAAGAAGAGAAAAAAAATGTTAAATCATCATACAATAAGGAAACTTGATTAGCTCTAGAAGGCCAAAGGACACCATTAGAAGTACTTGTGGAGGGGGTTTAATTTGGATTTTGGAGATGGGGAAAGGCTGAGGTTGTGACCATAACTAGAGAGAGAGCTCAGGGATGTATTGGAGCTGGTAGAGATTTATTGAGGATTCTCTGGCCTCTCTTCCCAGCTTTACGACTTAGCACAAAAGACCTAACCTCTTTTAGCATTACCTTCTTCATCTGTAAAATGGTGCTGTTATGAAATTTGAAGATGAAATGAGCAAACATGTTTTCAAAATCCTAAAATGCAAGTGAAAGTTCTATTCCTGGTATTATCATGTCTAGGTTATGAAATATGAAATGTCTGATTTCCTTAAGCTGGTATTTCACCTTGATGTTTCTTGTTATATTTTCATTGAGAAGGTTTATCTTCAGTCTTTCAAATGCATATTTTGGCTTGTGATTATCTCTCAAATTTCTTTTAGAGCAATTTTTGTGAAATCATGGGTAAGTCAAACATGTGTGTTATTTTCACATTTGAGTTCCATCATGGAACCAGTGAATCACAGACAGCTTGAAATATCAATGAAGTGTTTAGAAAGGATGTGGCTAATGAATGCATGGTATATCGATGGTTTTGAGGTTCTGTTCTGGTGATTTTAATCTTGAAAACGGGCAACCTTGAAACCAAGGTGAATTATGATAAGCTGAAAACTGTAGTGGAAATGAATCCATTTCAGCCTATGTGTGAATTAGCAGTGAAGTTTGACATTACTATTCCAACAATATTGGATTACTTGGGACAAATTGGCAAGGTAAAGAAGCTGGAAAGATGGGTTCTGCATGAATTGGATGAGCATCAGAAGGGAAAGCATCTTGAAGCTTGCCTTTCTTTGCCATTGCAGTGTACAGGCACACCGTTTCCACACCACATTCTTACAGGTAGATTCTTTATGACAATTGCAAGTATTCAGCACAATGATTTGATAAAGATGAGTGCTTACTCAGTCATAGTCCAAAATCAACTAGTCATTAAAAAGCTAATGGTGTCTGTCTGGTGGTCCAGCATTGGTATTATGCACTAGAGCTTCATGAAACCTGGTCAATTACAGCAGATGTCTTGTGCAACACTTGGATGAAATGATGAGGATGCTTGTGATTAAGCAGCCAAGATTAGTCAATAGAGACAGGCCAATTCTCTCACAAGACAATGCTTGACCACATGTTGCACAAACAATGCCACTCAAACTACAGAAACTGGACTTGGAAACTCTATACAATCCATCACATTCCCTGGACCTTGTGCTCACTGACTACCCCTTCTTCCAGGCTGTGGACCTCTTCTTGCAAGGAAGAATATTCAATTCTCAACACCCTGTGGAACATGCCTTCAGCGATTTCATTGCCACTCACTCTCCAGGTTTCTTCGCTGCTGCCATACACAAGCTACCAGTAAGAAGGCAAAACTGTGTGGATAGTTTAGGCACATACTTTTATTAATCATACTGCTTCTTGTTTGAGATATAATAAACTATACTTTTGATTTGAAATTGGACATTTCATATTTAATTGCCTAACGATTGCTCCAGCCCACTGACTCCTTCTCTCCCTTCTCTTTCCTGTCTCCTGCTCTTGTTTCCTGCACTGGGGGTGGTGCTGAGTTTGGTTAGTAGTCAAGTGCTGTGCAGCTGGCTCCTCTCAGCTGTGGCATTCAACTATCTTGGCCAATACCTAAAATAAGAAATACTCATATATCATGACCTCCTCCTCTTCTCTCTTTCCCTCTCTTATACACAGCTGAAAAAATATTTTAGGAAATAATCATTATTAGTTATATACTCTGATATTTTAAATTCCATTCTGTTCCCCCAAAAGTGCTACTCAAAATTTGTTAAATTGATGTCACTGCTTACTAATAAATCGCAATTCATAATTTGAATATTGATCTAAGTGATAATATAATAGCTCAAATCCTTCTGACAGTTTGTGGGAATCAAAGGGATATTTTTTCCCCATGTGTATGTGTATGATGTCTCTTGTATAGGAAATTATTTCTCTTTGAAGACTGATTATTAATGTTCATTAAAAAAACTCTGATGCTTGTGGCAATAAGATTGCTTCCCACAGTTAGAAAAGCTGTGATCCCTCAAAGGGGTTCTGTGTTCCCTGCATTTCTCATGATTCTGAAACATCGAAGAACTGAGGCAAAGGATGGTGTATCAGTGAAGCATTACCACCATAATATTACATAGAAAGCTACCCCATGGTAGCATAGTGGCATACAACACTGAGCATTTATTTACTTATCTGTGAATATCTGGGAGTTGGCCCAATGGCTCTGCTGATCTTGGCTGGCCTCACTCATTATCTTGGAGTTGGTTGGCTGTTGGCTGATCTAGACTGGAGAAATGGAGGTAACCCTACTGTGCTCCACAAATCTCTTATCCTGCAGCAGGCTAGCTCTGACACGTGCTCAGGACAGTGGAGGAGGTATAAGAGAAAGGGCCAGTCCATTCCTGCAAGCACTCTTCAACTTTCTGCTGGGAATATATTTGCTAATATTCCATCAGCCAGTCATGTCACATGGTAGAGCCTAGAGTTGAAGATGAGGGAAATGCCTCCCTCTTAGTTGAGTGACACAGCAAAGCTATACGGTAAAAGGATGTGGAATTAGGGAACTGTGGATAATTGGGGCCAGTAATACAATCTATCACAACTTCTTCTATCTGTCACACACCTGGTCTCCTCAACTCCAAAGAGGTCCTTTTCTTAAGTAGGTCTTGGATCTAAGTCTTTGGGGCTGGGCAAGGAGTATTTATCTGAAAGAGACACCTTGCTGTCCTCCCCACACCCTTGTTAGATTGTCCTCTTCTTACCTTTTTCTACCTAAACTTCCTTAGAAAGGCCCCTTCTCCCCAGCATGAATCATTTTAGGAAAGCAGACACTTGGACCTATCTGGTTCCCAGCTATGACATAATTTTTATTAAGCCACAACCACCAAACATTTTTTACTCCCATATTCTTCTTAGTAAGAGATTTCTACCATTGATTATAGTATTTTGAGTTGCTTTATGGAGTTAGGTAATTAAATAAAGAGATTTTAATGAATAAAGCTACTATAATAGTATGGTATATGTCAAAAAATTGTCTTTCATCCCAACTTTCCCCCTCATATTTAGCTCCAAATATCTAGCTATCTGTTAGACATACATACTCTCATGTCCCCATAAGCAATGTCTAAATCACTTCTGGGTTCACTGTTTAAACAAGCTGTGTCACCATCCCCCCTGCTTCTCATACAGGGACCAAAGAGTCATCTTGCCCCCCTCATTCAGTCATTATCCATTGGTTCTTTTTATCTTGTGAAAATAATGGCTGGCATCATTATTCAGCCAGACATTAAAATTATTCTTTGTTCATTTACTGGGCCAGGTTCTGTGCTAAGACCTGGCGTGCAAGGGTGACTAAGACATGACTCTTTTTTTTTTTTTTTTTGAAACTTAGTAGGTGGTTGAGAAGATGAACTGTGGGAACAAAACACACATTATGATATGGGGCTATGAGAAAGTATTCCTGTCCACCTTTCTCATGTCTAATTACTCAGCAATTCTTTCTCATTCTGCCTTCTAAATGTCCCTCAAGGATAACCTCTCTTTATTCCTGTTGTCATTGCCCCTGCCATGAATCAAGGCTTTCTACTTTGTTACCTGGGCAGGGGTGGTAAATAGCTTTCTGGACAGCCTTCCTGTTTTCACTCTTCTTCCAATCTATTCCACTCCCACCCCTGCCACTGGCTGTCATTGTCTAAAACATTGATCCACTTTGCTATTCCTTGGCTTAAAAACCACCATGGCCCTGGTGGTTCTTCAATAAGTTAAAAAGACTTATCACATGAGCCACTAATTCCACTCATGGGTGGGTGTGTGTGTGTGTGTGTGTGTGTGTGTGTGTATTCAAAAGAATTGAAAACAAACTCATTCAAATATTTATAGCAAATGTTCATAGCAGCATGAGCCACAATAGCCAGAAAGTGGGAACATCCCAAGTGTCCATCAACTGATGAATAGATAAACAAAATATGGTCTATCCATACAAGGGAACATTATGTATTCAGCCGTAAAAAGAAACTAAGTGCTGATACAGGCTACAGCATAGATGAACCTTGAAAACATTGATCTAAGTGAAAAATCTAAGGGGCCAGACATAAGACCACATATATGATTCCATTTATGTGAAATATCCAGGATACTGGAATCTACAGAGTCAGAAAGCAGATTAGAGGTTACCAGCGGGGTGGGGAAAAAGAGAATGAGGACTGACTGCTTAACATGTGTTCCCTCTCCGGGTGGTGGAAATGTGAAGCTTGATAATGGTGATGGTTGCACATTATAAACATACTAAATGTCACTGATGTAAATTTGATCATATGGACATTTTACCACAATAAAAACAAATGCACCCCTCCCACCCAAACTATCAATGGTTCCTGGTCACCTGTAGCTTGAGTCCAGACTTTATAGTATGGGGTTCCGAACCCTCTTAGTCTGGCCAGCCTAACCCGTTAGCCTTGCTGCTCCCAGGCACCCTGAAGTCCAGCTCTCCTTCAGGTGCTGCTAACACCTTTTGCTTATGCTGAAACCTCACCTGGAATGCCCTGCTCTTCCTCTTTTCCTTGATAAAATCTAGTCTGGTTCAAATGCCAATTCCTCTGTGAAGGCTTCCCCATGCCCTACACTGTGGCTTCAAATGCTCCCATTGATCTTGCTCAGATGATTACCCACCATGACTCATGGCTGAGTGTGTACCTCGGCCTTGCCAGATGGTGACCACCGGGCAGGGAAAATGTCTGATTAGAATTTGAATTGCTTGGGGTCTGTGTGTGACACATAGGAGTAGATCAGTGTTTATTGAATTAAACAAGTTGATTATTTAAGTCTTAGTTCTGTCCTTAAACTAATGTTGTGTTCCTAATCCTTAATTTAAAACTCTGCAGCAGTCACTATATCCACTATATCTGTTCTTGGATCACAGTCATCCTTGATTATCTTCATCTAATTACCATTAATTGTGTTAGCCTTAACAAATGTCTTCCCAGTTTGCCTGCACCTGCTGAAGCAAAATTTGTTTTCTTGGCAGTTTGAGGGCTCCCTTTGCTGTCACTTGTTCTCAGGTTTGCTGACATTACAGTTAATGTTCTCTCGACTCTTTTCCCATGCAGAGAAGTCCTTTGAAACTTTTAATTTAAACTCCCCCAACCCAGCAAATGTGTGATAGAAGACAAGTCTTTATTTTACTTGCTTATTTTTTTAAGATAGGGTCTTGCTCTGTTGCCCAGTCTCAAGTGCACTGACATTATCATAGTTCACTGCAACCTCAAACTCTGGGGGGCTCCAGTGATCCTCCTGCCTCAGCCTCCTGAGTAGCTGGGATTACAGGCACATGCAACCTATGCCTAGATAAATTTTCTGTTTTGTAGAGATGGAGTCTCTTATGTTGCCCAGGAAAGTCTCAAACTTCTGACTTCAAGTAATCCTCTGGCCTCAGCCTCCCCAAGCACAAGGATTACAAGTGTGAGCCACTGCACTGGTCTTACTATTTTATTAGAGGATTGTTGGGTCTTAGAATGACATAGTTTACAAAGAAATGCTGAGTGGTTTAGCAGTAGGAGACAGAGGATAGTTTCTCCTACTTAATCCCAAGTTAGGGCTTCTTCATATATCATTATTATTACATTCCTATTAATATTTTTCCAGTATTAGATACATTTTTCTTATTAATTAAAATGCAATCATAACTTTTAAAAAATTATAGCTAAATAATTTTAGATGTTTTACGTTATCCATCTGTACTGCTAACATTGAATTTCAACATAGTAAAGTCTGTTAAAATGTTTTTGAGTGCTTTCCTCAATTAATTTTAGAAGGGCCAAGATCTCAATATTATGTGTCCTGAAACCCTGCTTTACTTTGGAGCATTCCTACATAAAAATCATAGATTACTGAAGATTCAGAATGAAACAGAAAATGCCACTTTAATAATAATAATAATGGAATATTATTTTATAGCGTGATTTAATGATGGAACAAATATTGACTTAACATAATAAGAAACAGAAGAAAAGAAATTAGAAGACACCTCTTCTCTTTCCACCCCCCCCCCCCAACATTTGAACTTCTTTTTCCCCTTTATCTGCTTCACATCTTGAGAAACACATTGCCACATAAATTTAGCTGTATTACTTAATAAGAAACATTAACTTTTAGTTTTGGCTAAAACTTTTGGCTAAAAAGTACGAGTTTTTCACTTGGTTTTATCATTTATTTTCTCTAACTGTATTTTTAAAAGTGAGGGTAATAACACCATCATCCTTACGTTTTTATAAGAATTTGAAGCGTTAATCAACTTAAAACCATTAGAACAGGGCCTGTGTATAACTACTGCTATTATTTTTATGACCTTGAAATCAGTTATGTACTTAATTTATCCAATACTTATAGAGCCCTCTGTATGTGCCAGCCATTGTGCAAAGTGCTATAGATTTTTGTAAAAATAAGAACCTACGGTGCCTGGCCCCTTGTAGCAGGGGAGACAGTTACATCGTAGTTAACGATCCCCTGGGATACGCTCATCCCTCGTCTCCCTGTCCCTCGTGCTGCTCTCTTGGTCAGTGTGCTCTTTACAGAAGTGGCTCCTGTCCCTTTGGCCTCTCCAGGGACTTTGCTTCTTCAGTGTCCAGCTTCTTTCCATTTGGCATACATAGTCACTCAAGTTCTACGTCTTAGCAACAAACCCAATTTTCAGTCTATAACAAGAATAAACAAAAAAGACCCAACTTGTAACTTTAGACACCCCCATAAATACTGCCCTCTGTCCCATTCTTCATAGGAAAACTCCATCAAAGGGAAGGTGGCACTCATTCTCCTCTTTTATTCATTTATTTTTTTGCAGTTTTTGGCTGGGGCTGGGTTTAAATCCACCACCTCCGGCATATGAGGCCAGTGCCCCACCCCTTTGAGCCACAGGCGCTGCCCAGGCACTCATTCTCTTCTTTTCACCTCTAATTCATTCCCTATCTCTGCATCTGGCATCTCCTCCATGGGATGTGGTATAATCACAGGTCATTGCCAGACCCAGTAGCTATCTTCCCATCCTTACCTTTTCTCCGCTCTCTGTTGGATACCTTGCCTCTTGGGAGATCTCCTTGAAGCCGCTTAGCTGTGGGTTCTGTCTCGATTTACAGTTCCGCCTCTTAGTCTCCTTCACTAATCCTTCTCTCTCGTCTCCCAAATGTCAATGTGCCCCAAATATCTGCACCTGGCTCTCCGCTCTTGTTCCATCTGCCCTTCCTGCTCTTGTCAGCTACCCCTGTTCCACCTGCAATCTGCATTCTGTACTTTTGGCTCAGACCTTCCCACCTGAACTCACTTTTCTGACGCCCTTCTAGACATACCCCTCTGGATGTCCTGTAGGAACCCCAACTCAGGTTCACCTAACACCATCTTACTGCTCCGGTTTCTTAGCTGCCTCTTCTGTATTTTATCTCATGGTGAATGTCCTCCATTGCCCAAGCCAGGGTGATGATCACCTGGAGTGGTCATAGACTGTTCTCTGCCCTGTCCTCCATGTCTAATCTTGTCACCTTCAACCATTACTTTGTCACCAGTCTTCCTTGGAGTCTTGTCACCTTCAACAGGAACATTACTTTATCACTAGTCTTCCTTGGACTTTTGTCACCTTCAACAAGACCATTAGTTTCTCACTAATGTTGAGGTCTCTTTTAGCCATTCTTCAGAGAGCTATTGGCTTAATCTCTGTAAAGGACAAATCGGATGTCTTACTTCCTTTTGTAATACTGTGTAATGATTCCCAATTGTGCTGTCTAAATGAATAAAGTTCATTCTCTGCAGCTACTGCCTCTTTTCAGTCTCACCTCTGATGACTCTTACTTTCTTTCTCTGTCCCAACTAGTAAGGTGAGCCTTATATGTGAAGGTCTTGGGTGCTATAGGCCATGAACCTTGACTTGATGGGAGGGTGGAGACCCTGTACATTTTGATTTGAGGCAGATGAATTTTAAAATTGGAAAACACCTTTGAAGGTCACTACTGAGTCTCTATTAATTCCCTCTCATGAGTAGATGTCTATTCTCTGTGAACACAGGCTGTCTACTGTTCTTTGTTTTGATTTATAAAATGGGAACAGCACATTGACTTTCATACAAGCATGTTGTGAAGTCTAAAGTCACCATTACAATTGTTCAAGGATGATAGTTCCACCTCCCTCTTACATTTCTTTTCCTTTATACCAAAAAGTAGGGTGTTCAACCTTTTTTTTCTTTCTCTGCCACATAGTAGAAGAGTTGTCTTGGGCCACACCTTAAACACATGAACAGTAATGAAAATTGATGAGTTTTAAAGAAAAAGTTTGTTATACTTTTTGGATAGCTGACATCACAGATAAGCAAAGAACGTCCTCACTAAATCTGTGGGCTGCAGGTTGGACCTGGATTCCACAGTAGTTTCCCCTTTTCTGTGGGTCTTTATCCATCTTTACTCATTTTGCTCAACTACTCTGAACAGTTTGCATCTATTCTTTATTCCTCAAGGACCATGGATTTCTAATATAAAAAAATAAAGAAAAAAATCAAACTCAACACTTAAAATTCCCTTTAAAAAAGAAAGGCCAGAAAAGATTATGAGGATCACATCATACCCAGGAATGCCTTAAATGGGGCTCTTTGGATCGGAGATTGGCAGGTGATGGCCTTGTGGTGGGCCTTCCTTTTTCAGCCTGGCACCTGTCTTCTCTGAAATACTCTAATCCAGAATTGCAGTGTTCATGGAAATATTCTGGCCCCAGAGTCACCTGCTCTTGGTCTTAGCTCATTCAGGATTAGAATAAGGCTGACATTGAACTGTACTTGGATGTGAGTTGCAGCTGCAGATGGTGGCCTCCCTGTGTAATGCTCATCATGTGACCAGTGCCTGGGAGCAGATGGGCACCTTCTTTCTGTACCAGCTGACACCTGGGTCTTCCTCAAAGGCACAAGTGCATGTAAGTGCAGAGAGACAGTCTGGAGCTGGCCAGGCAAGGCGATGAGTAACCTGAGAGCCAGTCACCAGCACTCTGACTGCCTCTCTGGAAAGAACTGCTGGTGAGTATACACTTAGGTGCAGGTCCAGAATGGGGTTCCTGACAGAAGACATGATGGTCTCCCAGATTTTGTGATTCAGTAATGACAGCTACCACTCACACACTCTAAGGAGTTCACAGGGTGCTTCCCACACGTGACTTTATTTGATGTTTACATTGACCCTGTAAAGATAATGTGTTAGTTTCCTAAGTCTGCCACAACAAATGACTGCAACCTGGGGGTCCTAGAACAACAGAATTTCATTCTTTTACAGTTCTGGAGGCTGGAAGTTCAACATCAGATTGTCAGCAGGCTGTGCTTCCTCTCAAGAATCTAGGGGAGAGTCCTTTCCTCTTGCAACTTCTGGTGGCTCCTGGAATTCCTTGGTTGTGCTGCATTACTCCAGAGCCTACATCTGCCTACACATGGCCTTCCCTTTATGTCCATCTATCTCCTTCCCTTCTGTCACTTATAAAGACACGTACCATCAGACCTACAACCTATTCTAGTTCAGGACGACTGAGTGCTTAATCTTAACTACATGTGCAAACACCCTTATTCCATATTAGGTTACTTTCTGAGGTCCCCAGTGGGGATATATTTTGGGAGGCAACGTTCAATCCACTACAGGCAGGCATTAGTGACCCATTTGAGGATGGATGTGGATATGTAGAGAGGGCTGTTGTTTTGCATAGAGACACATTGGACCATGGATTCAAACTCATTTTTGGAGACCAGTCTCATATTCTTTCCCATTGCATCACATTAGTCCCCAGTCTTTCAATATGTGAGTGCTTTTTTGGGTGGGAACACTGCTTTTTATCCCATGTATTTATTAAGCACTTACTGCATGCCTTGTGAAATGCATGTACCTTTTCCCAATGAAGAAGAGACTAAATTGGAGCTTTTGGATCTGGGTGGCTAAGACCAGACTCAGGGGAGGTGAGTTAATAATTGATTTCTCCATCTTGTTCTGTTCTTCTCTGGTTACACTTCTCTTTCCCACATCTTCAGGGCTATAGGGAGGACCAAGACCTTAGCTGCTAGGGTCCTGTGGTCAGTGTGGCTGAGCTGACTTGGTAAGGGCCGAGACCCCTCCAACATGCAGGCTGGATAGGAACTATGCTCCCTCATCCTTCCTTGGACAAAAGGCACTTACACGGCAAACCTAAAGCTTGAAAGGAAGTGTAAACACAAATAACATTTTCCACTTCTTTATACATTTCTTAGGAGGGCCGGGTGAATCTTCACTAGAAGTCACAGGACCCCCCTCTGGGCCTGTCCCCTTAGGCCAGTTCCCCGCATTCTCAAAGTTTTCCTTTTTTTTTTATTTGCTCCCATATAAAGACTTTCTGGTCCCATGTGACATTTTCTCAAGGTTATTTTTGTTATGAAATGTTTAAGATATGTGAGAGGGCATAAAAACAATATGATGAAAACACACAGGCCCACCACTTACCTGAAGACATCAGACATTCCTGACACGTTTGAAGCCCCGTAAACCCCTCTTTCCCCCCTCAGGGGTCACTGCTGTTCTGAATTTGGGGTTTTCCATTCCCATGCGTTTCTGTAGACTGCTACCTCAGGCCGCTTTCCTTATGTGATACAAGATCTTGACCCCAAAGGAATACAGAGAAGAAGGCCATTTAGGGTGACATTTAGGAGAAAGGTGTGGAGCTAATATTTATTGAGCACCTACTGTGTACTGGGTTCTGTGTTTTCCATGAGCTCTCATTGATAGCAGCCATTTGCCTTTGGAGTCATTATCCTTGTTTGGCAGCCAAGAAAACAGAGAGCGGAGTTGGAAAGTAGCTTCCCTGAAGTTGAACAGCTGATGCTTATCTGATTGCACCATGGGTTTCTCCCCAAATTGCAGCCTATTTCTCTCGTAGCGTACGATGATAGAAAGGATGCTGGTCGAGAATGCTGGCTGTGTGACTCTAAATGAGCCCCTGACCTCTCTGATCTTCCCTCTTCTCTAAAGTGAGGAATACTGAGCCCATGCCTAACCTTTATCTTATTTTAAAATTCTACAAATTTCTTGAACTATATAGATATAAATGCTTTTATGCTGTGCAGTTTTATCTCAGGCCCTTTTCTTCTGGTTTCCTTCTAAGATGTTCACGTGGACCTCCCTCCATCACCATGAAGTTCCTTTCTGTAACAGCCACATCAGCGTGGAGCTCCTCTCCTGTTCTGTAGGCACGGAAGAGGACCTGTGTGCTTCGCCGTGGGCCAGCCCACTGCTAGGAAATGCAAAGTACTCAAGCTGGCACCTTGGACCTCTTCTTTCCACCTTCACCTGCTGGGCTTGTTTGGCTAGTGGAGTCAAGGTGGAGAAACCCATCAAGGTCACAGGTGGTCTGTTGTGGGTAGAGACTCGGGCTAAGTTTGACACAGGCCCTCTCCTGTTTCTCTTCCATTGCACCCCTCCTTTCTCCCTTCCTTCTTTCCCCTTCTACCCCTACCTCTTTGGTAACCAGTGACTTTCTTAATTCTTTCTAGCTACTAAGAGCTGAGCCTATCTTTGTGGTGCCTTATGCTCTATCTCTCCTTCCCCCACCCCCAACTAACTATACCCTTGCCTCACTCTAAGCAAAACTCCAATAATCTCAGATCATCAATAGTAGAGAAGGGTGATGTCTGTGCAGATGACGCACTTGACTTTCAGACTTAGGCCCCAGGCTCATGTCTCATCCTTGGGCTGATTTCCACTAGCTCCTTCGTATTGGTGGTCCCCAAAGCCACCTCCAGGTCTGGTGATTTGCTAAGAGGACTCCCAGGACTCAGTATGTAACTGTACTCACAGCTAAGATTTATCATAATGAAACAATACAAAACAAAATCAGCCAAGCTTCCAGAAGAGGTGTATGGGACAGAGGTCAGAACAAACCAGGTACAAGCTTCCAAGAGTTTTCTTCCAGCAGAGGCACATAGGAAGTGTCTTCCAGGGAAACACATTAAAGACTTAGCACCCAGGGATCTCACTGGTTATACAGATATCTCTGCATAGCATGTTCCTAAATCCCAGGGAAGCAGGTGTTCGCATAAACTATGTTGCTTTCACAAACTCTTTAAGCACAGCAAGCCATTTTTATCAGTTAGAAACTGGGAAACCCTCCTGAAATCGAAATTCTTAGATGCCAGCTAAGCATCAATCTTGCAAACGAGGCTTTCTAGTTCTTGTCTCCTTTTCCGAGGTCCTAGCTTCTCAGCTGCTCTCTGAGTTCTCCGCCTGTCTCCGAAGCTTCTCTCTTTTACTTCCTGGGCTTCCTTCATGGAGCTCATAATAGAAGCAGCTGGGACCTCCCTGCCCTCTGTGACCTTGCTTCCCATGCACTGAGAACACAGCGGATTTACTAATAATCACTAGGGGGGAAAGGGTCGGAACAAAAGTTATAGAAACCTGCCACAGGTTTCCTTGATCTGGAACATAGACTGCTTCCACTTCTTACCACCCAAAAGTCATTTTTATAAGGTGCTGGAGGCCTTCCTGGTGATTCTACATGTTGGGATTTGCATAACTAACCCACTGGATTTCAGAACTAGATGAGAAGAGGTGGGTGCAGGTGTTCAGCATATGAAAGTGCCACCGTTTTTCCTGTTGGAGACTGTGGCCATGTTGGGTCATTCTCCACTCTGCACCCTCCACCCCAGACCCTGGGACCACCTGCCTCAGGCACAGTCTGAGCCAATGGAGCAGCCACTGACGTGAGCCAGTGCGGGAGGACAGAGAGGAGACCTTCCTGCAGGTGCTTCTGACTAGATGACCTCTTACCAATTGAAAAACATGGCTCCCTGGCAAGGGTAGACAGCCGGGGAGGTCAGTTATTCTAGAAAGGGCTTTACATGAAAATCTGGAGTCAAGTGCCTACCTTCCTGGGGATACGCGTTCATCTTCAGCATTAGGTGACACTGCAGGTGGGCTCTCTGCTCTGCTGATAGAAGTCTCAGGCCCTAATAGAACCTACTTTTTAACTTCTTTCTGAGGCAGGTGCTAGACAAAAAAAAAAAAAAAAGGAGAGGATGTTCTGATATTGACATGCCCTGCACACTCCTTCTGTGCAGGACCGGTGCTAACTTGTGGGCACTCATCGGCCCCTAGAATGCAGTTTCCACGAGGCAGGGAGTTCTGTTTTGTTCACTGCTGAGTCCCCAGCACTAACATGGTGCCTCGCACATATTAGGCACCCAGTGTCCAATGAACCAATTATACCATCGAGTCCTTGCAATAGCCTTTTGAAGCACTGTGTTAGATAATTATTTTCATTTTATAGAAAGAAGAAATCTAAGTCTCAGTGAGATTAACTAACTTGCCCAAGACCTGTAACCAGGTTAAGTAGGTGAACGGGATTTGAACCAGCTTCATCTGGTTCTTCTACATCAGGCCTACTTGGTTTACTTGTAGAATTTGGGGTGGAGCAGGCCACACTGTATTCTGTAACTATTGTCTAGTGTAAGCAATGGAGTGTCATTTTTTCTGGAATCTACGTGGCCACAGGGTTCTGCAACCCTTGAAACCTACAGGCCTGGCAGCCCTGTCCCCACAGGAGCCCATAGGACTCCCCCTGCAAAGGATTTGAGTAGATCATCTGTTTTTTGTTTGTTTTGTTTTGTGTTCTGTGTTAGTTTGAAGCATTTTTGTCATAATGGAAAGTAGGAAAAAAAAAAAATAGGTTACAGGGAAGCAGCTAATTCACACTAAGGAATAAGAGCCCCTGAGGGTGTTTGTTACGTCTGCGGGTGTCTGTTGCCTCGGTAAACACCCACTGCCTGCTCTGCTTCCCAGCTTCCAGCCTCTTCCACACTGTTCCCCTTAATCACCCACAGCCTGCTCTTTATAAACGCCTGATTTGCAAATAGGCAGCTCTTGCCAGAGCCCCCAGCCTTCTCCAGTCCTGCTGCAGGAGCTGCTGTTGGTCTCCCGTGTATTCCGCTTTCAGTTTACGTAGGCCCAGGTGATGTATTGTGGGTCACAGGGGCTTTTGTGAGCCGGCCTTGAATTTTAACACCACTTATAACCCCATCTCTTCCGCTCATCCATCAGACCTCCTCACATTTATTGAGGACATGCCAGGCTCGGTGTTGTGATGTCCTGGCAACGTAAGGGGAATACATCCTCCCTTACTCATGTGGACAGTTTGTTTTCTGAGTTCTAAATAAAAGGCCTGAGAACAACTTTCTTTCTAAATTAAGGACCACGTGTCATGCATCCCGGAACCCTGTAGGTCTAGGATTTGATTTTGACCCTTTTTCCTGTTGGGAAATAGAAGAGAGGGGTGAAGTGCTTAGGTGAGCACTATATGAAGGCTCATATTTTCTGTTCCTACAATTCCACAACATCTCGAGTAGCATGCATTTTGGCATTTTGCAGATTGGAGCTTGAATACCTCCTCCCACGGTCATTTTGTTGCACAACTGTGTTCCACCAATCACATTCATGCTTCCAGCATAGTGATGGTTCTCACAGGCAGCTGAGGTCCAGCACTGTGAGGCATCATTGGACTTGAGCTACTTAGGTTTGTTTAAGACTCTCCAACAAATCAGTTCTGGAGCTAGGGCTTAACTATGTAAGAACTCAAACCAAAATCCTGGCTTTCTGATTGCTTCCTCCACAATATGTTTACTTTGCTGTTCCCCCAGGACATCCATATAGTATTCATGCCTCCAAGTTTTAAGAAACCTCAAAGTTTTGCCAAATTATCATTTTATCTCAGTACATTTTCTTTTCTTTAAGTAAATAAAGCAATTTGACATTTTCCCTCACTTTAATGGGTATCCTTCTCAGATAGAACACTTTCTCCATGGAAACCCTAATAGCTATAATAACATATAATCAAGTAAGCACTACCATTAACCACCTGTAACAGCAATGGCTACAGGACCCTCCTCTTACTATCCTCAGATCAGAGTGTGGCCAATGGTATTAGTTTTTTCCTTATATGTAATCAGCACTGTTTTTTTCCAGAACATATTTGATTGAATGTTACTCCAAGGAAGCATAGGAACAGAAATGGTCACCTGGTAATTACTCAAGGCTATCTGGAGGTTTTCTAGTTTAAATGCAGCCGGCAGCTAAGTGTATTAGGTCTCTTCGGCTCTCTGCTTAATCATGGTGTGTGATCCTTTAAATACACTGTTTCGTTACCTGCGCTAGCATTTTGTCGAGGATTTTTGCATGTATGTTCATCATTGACATCAGCTTGTAATTTTCATTTATTGTAATGTTCTTGTCTGGTTTTGGTATCAGAGTAAGGCTGGTCTCATAAAATGAGTTTGGAATTGCTCCTTCTTCTTCAGTTTTTTGGAATAGTTTGAGATGGATTGCTGTTATTTCTTTAAATATTTGGTTGACTTTACCACTGGAGACATGCCGGGCTTTTATTTGTTGGGAGATTTTTGTTTGCTGATTTAATCTTCTTTCTTGTTATTGGTCTGTTCAGACTTTATTTCTTTGTGATTGAGTCTGGGTAGGTTGTATGTTTCTAGGAATTTATTTCTTTTAGATTATCCAATTTGGTGATGTATAATTATTCTTAGCTGTCTCTTATGATACTTTGTATTTTTGTGATACATGTATCTCTCTTTTGTTTATAATTTTATTTACTCAGGTATTCTCTTTCTGTCTAGCTGTTGACCTGTCAATTTTGTTTATATTTTCAAAAACCCAGCTTTTAGTTTCATTGATCTTTATTGTTGTTAAAATTATTTAATTAAATTCACAAATGATACATGTATTTATGAGGTAAAATGTGATGTATCAAAACATTTTGGTGAGGGCAGCGCCTGTGGTTCAAAGGAGTAGAGTGCCGGCCCCATATGCTGGAGGTGGGGGGTTCAAACCCAGCCCTGGCCAAAAACCGCAAAAAAAAAAAGAAAGAAAACATTTTGGTGAATACATTGTAGAAAGATTAAATCAAGCTAATACCCATATTTTTCACCTTATCTAGTTATTTCTTTGTGTGCATGATGAGAACATTTCAAATTGCTCTTTTTTTTTTTTTTTTTTTGCAGTTTTTGGCCGAGGCTGTGTTTGGACCTGCCACCTCCGGCATATGGGGCCAGTGCCCTACCCCTCTGAGCCATGGGCGCCGCCCTAAAATTTCTTTTTTTAGCAATTTTGAAATATACAATATGCTTTTATTAACTTTGGTGACCATGCTGTATACTAGATCTCTAAAACTTATTTATGCTAATTAAAACTCTGTGTCCTTTGACTGGCGTCATTCCTTTTCCTCTCCCCATTAGCCAGTTTTCAGTAAACACCCTCCTAGCTCTGTTTCTGTGACAGACTTTGCAAATATGCGCATGCAGTATCAGTCTTTCTGTACTTGGGTCATTTTACTTTGCACAATATCCTCCAGGTTCATACATGTTATTGCAAAGACAGAATTCCTATCTTTTCAAGGCTATATAGTATTTCATTGTCTCTATTTCATTTATTTTTGTTTTGATCTTAATTATTTCCTTTCTTCTGCTGACTTTGGGCTTAGTCTATTCTTTTTCTAGTTTCTTGAGACATAAAGTTAGGTTATTTGTTTTTATTTTTTTTTTAAGTGAGCATTTCTTGCTATGAACTTCCCACTTAAAATTTTTTTTCTGTATCCTATAAATTTTGAAATACTATGCTTCCATTTCCCCTTGTCTCATTTTATATATATATATAAATAGATATATATATAAAATTTCAGATTATTATGGGGGCACATACAGTTTGGTTATATGGTTTGTTTTTGTGTCTCAAGATGTTTTTCTATTTCCATTTTGGCTTATTTGAACCATTGGTAGGCAGAGTGTTTTGTTTACTTTCTACATATTTGGGAATTTTCCAATTTTCTTTCTGTTATTAATTTTTAGTTTTATATCATTGTGGCTGGAAAAAATTCTTGTTATGATTTCAATCTTCTTAAATTTGTTAAGATTTTGTTTTGTGGCCTAATATGTGATCTATCCTGGAGAATATTCCACATATACCTGAAAAGAGTATGAGTCTGCTGCTGCTGAAATATTCTGTATGTCAGATAAGTCCATTTGGTCTATACCAAATTTGGTCTATACCATTTGGTCTACATTGCTCAAGTTTGTTCTTGCCTTAATGATTTTCTGTCTGGATAATATTCATTATTTAAAGGGGAATTTTGAAGTCTCCTACTATTATTGTATTGCTCTATAATTTTTTCTTCATTTCTGTTAATATTGCTTTATATATTTAGGTGCTATAGTGCCTAGATATATTTATCTAGTGCATCTATAACTGTTGTATCCTCTTGATAAATTTATCTGTTTATCATTATATAATTTTCTTTTGTCTCTTGCGCTAGTTTATGATTCAGCATCCATTTTGTCTGATATAAGTACACTCTCCCCTGATGTCTTTGGTTACCATTTGCATAGACTATCTTTTCTTATCTCTTTTCTTTCAGCCTATATATGTCCTTAAGGCTGAAGTGAGTCTCTTACAGGCAGCATATAGTAGATTCCTTTAAAAGAAAAATTCATTCAGTCACTCTTTGTTTTTTCTTTTTTTTGTTTGTTTGTTTTTGAGAACTTAATCCATTTATATTTAAAGTGATTATTGATAGTTAAGGATGTACTACTGCTATTTTATTGTTTTCTGACTGTTTTGTAGTTCCTTTGTTCCATTCCTCCCCTCTTTTTGTCTTCCTTTGTGATTTAATTTTTTTTTAGTACTATACTTTGATTCCCTTTTATTTCTTTTGTGTATATACTACTAGTTTTTCTTTCATAGATAAATATTACATGAAACAGCTTATATAATAGTCCTTCTTTATCTGGAGGCCATATGTTCCAAGATTCTAGTGAATGTCTGAAACTATACTAAACCCTGTAAATACTATGCATAATTTTTTTTTTGTATTTTTTTCATTTTAATAACTGTATAATTAAATACAGACACAATTAAATAAAAGATACAAAACAAAACATCAAATCTGGAGGAGGACTGGGAAAGTTTTCATGAGGAAGGATGATCTTTTCAAAGGCCATTTTGCAGCAGATATATCCTTTGAGTCTTGGTTTCCCATTTCAACAATGTCATTCTCTTTTTGTAGAAAATCTGATGATGTAATCAACCAAACAACTTTTCAAAGTAAGAAATTTTGTGCTGATTCAGATGAATTCAGGAACACAGCAACTCAGGAACTTATCACAGGAACTCAGACATTTTAACCAAGAAAGTACAAAATTGGTTGAAGAATCTGTGAAACAATATGATAAACTGAGTAGCAACCTTGGGCAGTACCTGTGGCTTAAAGGAGTAGGGTGCCAGTCTCATATACTGGAGGTATAGGGTTCAAACCCAGCCCCCACCAAAAAAAAATATATTTTAGATGTTATTCAATTTGTTAGAAATTCTACTCCATTCATTTAATGTAAGTATTGCAAAAGGGCTAGAAGATGGGTTTTCCAATTCTCAGGAATAAACGCCCTTATATACAATTTAGGTCCATGACACAGATGGAGAACTACAGAGAGGCCTGGTCTTCAATTCTTCACACTCAATTCCAGGAAGGCAAATGGAAAGTACACTGGGAGGAAGATGAACTGCGGCAAAACCTTTGTCATATGATAGTGACCGGGTTCCCCCAGTCTTCCTCAAGTCCACCCTACAGGCTGCCGCCCCTGCCGCCGCAGCAACTTCTGCAGCGGAGTCCTTCTTTTTTTTTTTGTATTTACAAATTGACAGATAGAATATCTAACACAGAGCTTAGCAATCTCAGCATATGATTTTTTCCTTTCTTTATTGAGAACTTTAGCATTTTTCCTTAAAGGAAACACTATGGCTTATTTTTGGCATAAAATTGCCAGCATAATTACTTTTGTGCTTAATAATGTTCTTATTAAGTAAAATAAAGGTTACTTGGACACAGCAGTGTGACGCCACACAGTTGATCTGATAATCTCAGGTCACCAGTGAGTAGGTAGCATATACAGCATGGATATACTGGACAAAGGGATAATTCAGATCGTGGGCAAGATAAGGCAGAACAGCACAAGATTTTATCATGCTATTCAGAATGGCATGAAAGTTAAAACTTAGGAGTTATTTATTTCTGGAATTTTTCATTTAACATTTTTGGACCATGTTTAACCATGGGTAACTGAAACTATGGAAACCATGAATAAGGTGTGGGGGCCACCGTAGTTTTAAAAGTCTATTTTAAGCTTAACTTTGACTACATACAAAACTCTACACTTTAACTTCTTCTCCCCACTTATGTAATTTGCATCTTTTATATATTGTGTATCCATTGACAAGTTATTGTAGCTATAATTATTTTAAAACTGTTTTCTATTAGCTTTTATGTTAGAATTAGTGATTTATTCACCACCATTACAGTATTAGGATATTTTGAATTTGACTATCTTCTTACCTTTACAGTGAGTTTAATACTTTTATATTTTCCATGTTGTTATTTAATATCCTTTCATTTCAACTTGAAGAACTCCCTTTATCATTTCTTATGGGGCAGATCTAGTGATGATGAACTCTATTTTGCACCTTGGTGGAGGTCTTTTAATTTTTAATCTATTTGAGCATCTTCGGTTTCACAGATCTGGATGTTCGTTTTATTTTCAAGATCTGTGAATTTTTCTGTCATTTCTTTAAGCTTTCTGCTCCTTCCTCTTTCTCTGCTCTTTTTGGGACTCCTATACTGCATATATATTGGTTTACTTGATACATCTCATAAGTTCTATAGGCTTTCTTCACTCTTTTTTATTCTTTCTCTTTTTGTTCTTATGACTGGGCAATGTCAAGTGAACTGTCTTTGAATTTACTTATTCTTTCTTTTGCTTGCTCTGGTCTACTGTTGATAGAAGGGACATTTCTAAAACTGATAGAGGCTATCTACAGTAAACCCATAGCCAATATCATATTGAATGGTGTAAAATTGAAAACATTTCCACTCAGATCAGGAACTAGGAAAAGATGACCACTGTTTCCACTGCTATTCAACATAGTAATGGACATCTAGTCATTGTAATCAGGCAAGAGGAGGTGATTAAGGTTATCCAAACAGGGTCAGGGGAGATCAAACTTTCACTCTTCACTGATGATATGATCCTATACCTGGAAAATCCCAGGGACTCAACTACAAAACTCTTAGAAGCAATCAATGAATACAGCAGCATCTGAGGCTAAAAAAATCAATACTTACAAATCAGTAGCTTTTCTAAATGCCAACAATAGTCAAGCTGAAAATATAGTCAAGGACTCTATTGCTTTTACAGTGGTGCAAAAGAAGATGAAATATTTGGGAATTTACCTAACAAAGGATGTGAAAGATCTCAATAAAGAGAACTATGAGACTCTGAGAAAAGAAATAGCTGAAGATGTCAACAAATGGAAAAGCATACCATGCTCATGGCTAAGAAGAGTCAACATTGTTAAATGTCCATACTACCCAAAGTAGTATACAGATTTCATGCAATCCCTATTAAAGCACCATTGTCATACTTTAAAGAGCTTGAAAAAAATAGTGCTTTGTTTTCTGTGGAATCAGAAAAAACCTCAAACAGCAAATACATTACTCAGAAATAAAAACAAATTAGGAGGTATATGTTACCAGACTTCAGGCTATACTATTAATCTATAGTGATCAAAACAGCATGGTACTGGCACAAAAACAGAGAGGTAGATTTATGAAACAGAATAGAGAACTATGGGGGCTGACCTGGTACTGGGGCTGGCCTGCAGCCTGGGGCTCTAGAGCTGGCCTGGCACTTGTGTGGGCCTGAAATACGAGTTCATGGGGTCCAGCCTGGACCTGGGGCTGTGGGGCCTGGACAGGTGGCAGGTTCACTGGAGTGGGCCTGATGCTAGGATCCATGGTAAAGTCAGGTGCTCACTTAACTCTCCTTGCACCATTCAGAGGGTATCTCTCTGTGCTTTGCTATCTGGGCTTGGTGGAGGGGAGACACAGGTAGTGTGAAACTATCGTTCTTAACTGTCTTCAATGCATCTCATTTTTTGTCTTATTTCTTTATTTTCAGTGTTTAGCATAGTGCCTGTGCTTAGTTTTTCAGTGTATTTGTTGAATTGAATTGCTTTTTTTGGTTTGTTACAGTTGTTAATTGTAAATGCCATGCTTCTATGTAAATGTTTTTACTAGTCTTTGAAAGACAGAAGATTTGATATTTTTTGGTAACTTTATTTTCTTTTAATTACAAGTAGACCTGAAGATTATTAGATAACTTAAAATGCTACAATCTTCCCAGATTTTCAGATTTCCTATTGTGAGTTCATATCACAGCTAACCTTTTTATGGAGTGTGGGTGTACTCTTGAGTTTGATATCACAATTCTGCTTTTATAAAATCTCAAAGAATCTAAGTAAAATCTCAAAGAGTCTAAGTCTAGTTATTAAAAATGTCATGGCATGAATCTCTGTGCCTGTGATAGCACCACCTATTTGGGTAAATATTTACAATGTGTTAGATAGCTCTCTGTTAAAACCAGGAAACATGCCAAAATACAAAGACAAAAAAAAGACCTAGTCACATAGTCATTTTAAAACCTATAAAACATCCATGTTTTCTCATGGGCAGGTTTTTGAAATCCATTTTCTTGGATCACATTCATTTGATTATGAAATTATACATCCTCACTGTCTTCATCAGGGATGCGAGAACATCCTGAGGGGTGTGCATTTGTGATTTTAATACAGAGGAGAGATGTTAGTGATCTAGCTGGCTTCTGAAATTGACTTGAACTCTTAGTAAACAATGCAGAAAGAAGAATAGGATATTCAGGAAGATAATAAAAATGTAATTGTTACTTTGGTGTTGTGATCTAACGCTGAGTGTTTACAGTGTGGTCATCCGCTGGAGTAGAAAGATGAGGCTGGCATTTCATCCTCACTTCTGCCCTTACCAGCTGTTATCCATGGGCAACTCCCTTAGAATCTCTGAGCCTGATTTTCCTATTTGTGAAATGAGAAAAAAAATTTGTGTACAGCGTTATTGTGATGCTTAAATGAATACAGTAAGTCCCCTTGTTACAAAAATCCGACTGACCCACAACTTTCACTTATGAACAGAGGCTATTATAGCTAATAGGTAACTGTACCTGTTCCAACTAACATACAAATTCAACTTAAGAACAAACCTACAGAATTTATCTTGTTCGTAACCCGGGCTCTGCCTATAAGGGAAATCCTAAAGTAAACTGGAAAGGATATACAAATATAAATATGTAATGTAAAAAATTATAATATGATAATTATCATAGAAGGGCAGGCCATCTGGATGATAGATGGCTCTTGGGAAATCTTTTAGTCAGTTGGACATAATTAACTGTAGATGCATTCTAGAATGATGCATTTTCATTCGTATGTCTAATATGACCTCTTCTCTTCCCAATGCTTAGCTCTGTGGTAGGACTCCATCAGTTGAACTTAAAATACTTACTATAAGCAATCTCTTATGGAGGCTTAGGAGTCAGAGCTAAAATTATAATAGTTGGTTATGGGACATTTGTTTAACACATATTTTCAAGAGTAAAATAAACTTATAATTCAGGGTGCTATTTGATATATTTCCACATAATTTTTTTCTTAGTCAAATTCTCTAAACTTACTGATTGCAAATAATTCAGCTTAGAGACTGTTCATTGTGTAGCTAGTAATAAAACAGATTATGTTACTTTTAGAACTTATAAAATGTTCGTTTCTCTGGTTAAATATAGGGATAGTTATGGAACACACAGTGCTTTCTGTATTTGCTTTGGCTACCAGGAAACTCAAAGCTCAGCTTTGAATTATAGTGACTATTTTAGCCATTGTCAGCGTTGTTTAGAGGGTTGTCTTTAGATGCTGGCGTCACAATCACCTAAACCTCTTGTTCTTTTGGACTCTGGTCCTCACTCCAGATCTAGTGACATAGAATTTTTGGGTTATGGGCCTGGAAATATGTGTCTTAGAACACTGGTTATTTTTAGGCACACTAAAGTTTGAGAATTACTGGCTTCCCATGTCAGATTCTTATTTCTTCCTCTCATTACATGGGTTTTGATTTAGTTTCTATCTTCATAACTATATTGTCTCTCTTGTAATAAATTACCCACTGCTTTTTTGGAGGTAGGCTGGACAGAAAAACTAAATGAAACTATAAATGTTCATTTGGGAAAAGATTATACAAACCAAAGCAGAGTCAGAGTAAATAGTTTCTCCTAGTTGCCTTGTTTTGTCTTTTGTTAGGTGTTAGAGCTGAAAATCAACCCTTGCATTACAGGAGGTGAGAAGGGACCTGGTAGCTAATATTTACCCCCCTCTCTCTGGTAGGAGTAATTGCACAGATCATGTAAAAAGGCATAGATACCCATAAATTTCATAATTAATACAATGCAACAATGCAGGCAGGTCTGTCTTGATTTTTCCTTCTTTTTTCTTTTCTTTTCTTTTTTTCTTTCTTTTCTTTTTTTTTTTTTTTTTTGCGTTTATGTATCTGTCTCTACTTTGATTATAGGGCTCTTTCTTATGAGGGGACTGGGACTCATTATTTGTTTTATGTCTTTTAGGCTTAGCACTTAGAACATAGTTGAAAAGATGGAAGAATGGAAGGTGAATTAGTTGTGGCCATGGACAACCAGAATCCAAACTTAACCTGGATTTTAGTTACTAAGAATTCTTAAATTATTAGATATGCCTGTCTTTAAAAATACACCTGTTAGAGCCAAATCTAAGTTATTTTAAAAATGTGATGCAACACTCCTCATACCACCTACTCTATCAAAAGAGGAATGGGTTAATTTGGAACTAACAGACTTTGGCTGGGAAGCCAACTTGCTGCAGGCAGAAATGATGGGTTTGGTCAGTCAGGGGCATGGCAGGGTGGACGTGGTCGCTGGAGCTTTTCTGGGCTCAGATCAGCAGGTAGATAGATAAGCTAAAAGTGACAGGTGTGCAAATGACAGGTGGAAATGACTCTGCTGATGTTTGGAAAGGCCAGTGGGTTTGTCAGGGGCTTAGCAGAGCTAGAGAGCTGAGCTGCCAGATGTCAGAGTAGGCGATTAAGACAACAAGCTGTCATGAAACTCCCAGCCTTTGATCATGTAGTACGATAGCTTATGCAGGTGACTAAGCTGGAGAAAGCACCAGTCACCTGCAACCCATTTCATTTTTCCCCATAGACATTGGTCAAGAGTTGGGTGGATCAGCCCAGACATGGAGGTCATCACACTGCTGGAGGGGGCCTGAGAAAAGACTCCTGCAGTTTTGTGGACCCCACGGGGCCAGGAGAAGGGAGGGGGGAAAGATAGATGTCAAAAACCACTGAGTACTAAGTCAGAATGGAGGACGGTATCTTTAAAGTTTCCCCTACCCCTGATGAGGTCTTGGAAGAGGGAAGCCTGGTGTCCTATGTCCCCAGATAAAGAGGCCTCTAAATGAAGACGCCTGGACTCGGAATGCGGGTGTTTGTAAGAGCGTGGTCAGGCAGGAGGGGACTGGGTCCTGGACTGCAGTTCCCTGCAGAGATCCTTGTGCACGGAGTCTGGTGTGGGGAGGGCAACTCCCCCCAACTCTGAGTTCTGCCAGGGGAAGTCTTTGCCATTGCCTGTGATCAGACTTGAACAATCACACAGAGGATTCTGGCCTACAGGCAGAGCCCTTGAGCACTTCAGTATGAAATTGACTGCATCAGGAGGGCATTGGGAGAACAGGAACTGAGCTGTGCTGATTCCAGGTTAAGTAGGTATGTCAGTGATTAAAGGGCATTTAGTGATTAAAGGCCTGTCAAACATGTGTGTGTGTGCGTGTGCATGTGTGTAGAGGGAGAGAAGCAGGTGGACACAGGGCCACTATTATCAACATCAGAGCATTCAGATTGCTACTAGTTAAGGAAGTGCAACAGGGAATATAGTCTATATAACTACCTTCAGATATTTGAAAAATTGACCAGGTGCTTATATGAGGTGGGCAGTATGTACTTGTTGATAACTTTGGAAGAGGAGACTTGAGTTGATTCCAAGTGTCAAATTACACATAGGTCTGTGTTCTCCTACCTCTTTTCTTTAAAAGAAATTTCTGCCCCTCACCTCTAAATCTCCACTTGTCTTTTGTCACGTAAGGCAGATGTCATCTGATTCATAGGAGTCCATGTTGTATAGTGGAACAACTATGGGACAGGAAAACCTCAACCCAGGATGCCAAATCATAGAATACTGATACTTCTCAAGATCTGTGACCAGGCCAGATGCTGCTAATTGATTGCAAATTAAAAAAAAAAAAAATAGGTTTTCATTGATTATCGAGTAGATCTAAAAATTTTATAAAGCATAAGGAAGATTTCATAACCTCAAACACCTGTATATTCACCTAGGTTTTTCTTTGTTTTTTGTTTTTGAGGCAGAGTCTCACCCTGTTGCCTAGGCTAGGAAGATCACTGTGGCATGATGATAGCTCACAGTGATCCTCCTGCCTCAGCCTCTTGAGTAACTGGGACTACAGCTGCCCAACATAATACCCAGCTAGTTTTTCTGCTTTTAGTAGAGACAGGGTCTTGCTCCTGCTCAGGCTGTTCTCAAACTCCTGAGCTCAAGTGATCTTCCTGCCTCAGCCTCCCAGAGTGCTACCACCATCCAGTGTAGAGAAAAGAACGTGATTGTTGTCTTTGAAGTCCCTGTGTTCTCTCTTCAATTCTATCCCTTCTCTATCCCACATTAGAGGTCACCAGTCTCCTAAATTTGGAGTAGTCCTAGCCTGTATGGGCTGCTGTAACAAAATACTATAAGCCGAACAGCTTATAAACAATAGAGGTTTATTTCTTACAGTTCTGGAGGCCAGGAAGTCTAAGACCAGGGTGCCAGCAGATTCAGCGTCTGCTTCCTGGTTTACACATGGTGCCTTCTTTCTGTGTCCCCACGTGGTAGAAGGGGCAAGACAGCTCTCTGAAGCCTCTTTCATAAGGGCTCATTCCAGTCGTGAAGGCAGAGCTCATTTTAAAGGCCCAATCTTCTAACACTCACGTTTGAGTTTGGGAATTTTGTGGGGACATACACATTTAGACCAGTTATTTTCAGCTGGTGTACGGAAGCAAACTGGTGTGCCATGAGCCATGCCTCAAATATTTTTAAAGATCATTAATTATTTTCAAAAGAAGTTCAAAGCACAGTAAGTATATTCTTTTTTCTACTCTTTTTTTTTTTTTTTTTAATCAACGTGATATAAGTGTGCCACAGAGGTTTAACTATAGTTTCCAGTATGCTGTGAAATAAAAGGGTTGAAAAACACTGATTTAAACCAGAGCAGGGGTCTATAATAATTCTCCTTTATTTTATAACTTTTATATATATATTCATATCCCTAAACATATAGTTTAGTTTTATGTTTTTGCAATTCATATTATACAAATAGCATCACACTCTATATATGTATATTTTGAGACTTGAATTTTAGTACTTCAAAATAAACAGGGAAGAATTCATCTATGTTGCTGTGGACAGATAGAATTCATTAATTTCTGCTATTATACAGCATTCCAGTCTATTAAGACATATATTGAATGTATTTATCCATTCCACTATTTATGGACAATTGCATAATTTGAGTTTGGGGCTATTAAGAAAAAATGTTGCTAGAAATCACCTTGTGTATGTCTTCAGGTATAAGAGTTTTTCCAGGGTTTATACCTAGGAGTGGGATTGCTGGGCCACAGGATATGAACCTGCTTAGCTTTATTAGAAAATGCCAAATTGTTCTTCAAATTGGTTGTATCAATTCATACCTCCACCATCAGTACATAGTAGTAATTTCAGTGATAATTATGATGGTGGTAATGACCGATGATGGCTGACTCCCTTAGCATTTATTCCATATCAGATACCACTTTAAGTACTAATATACAAACTTGCTTAATTTCCATGACAATCCTGATGTCATAGTTATTCTGCATCCTTGCAACACCTGAAATTGTTTGAGTGTTAAATGCTGCCAGTCTGGTGGATGGGAAATGGCACCTTCCTGTGGTTGTACTTCCTATTCCTCTGGTCACTAATAGAGTTGAGCAACTCTTCATCTCCCCATGTCTGTGAATTCTTTCCCTGTTTTTAATTGGCTTACCTTTCTTCATTCTCTAAGTCTAAATACAGTATTGCCCCCAGAATCCAAACACCCCAGAACTCAAACAACTTGGAATCTGAACAAAAAATTCAAGCAAGTTTTGCCTGAAATTGAAATGCTGCTTTGGAATCCGAATGCCCAGTACGTTGTTTGTGTGTTTTTGTGCAGACGTTTCCCCAGGGCTTGGGCCACCCATAGCCTTGTGGTTCAGTTCATTATCAGAAGCTGTAGTGAAAGCATTTGGTGTGATTTTTCACTGCTAATTTTATGCTTTTGTGCTTGTTTTGTGTTTTTTTTTTTTTTTAATATTAAAAAAAGTGCTAAGAAGTGTAGTGAGGAAAACAAGAGCGGGAGGAAAGCTGTTAGAGCTACAATTGAAGTTAAGAAAGATCTTATCGCTAAGCTTGAACGCGGTCCACGTGTGGCTGATCTTGCCACTATCTTTGGGATGCCTAAATCAACTGTACTATTTTGAAAAATAAAGAAGCTATTAAAGCAGCTGATGTAGTGAAAGGGGTTATGACACTGACCTCTAGGAGACTGAAAATTATGGAAGAGATGGAAGAATTTCTCCTAGTTTATATTAAAAACAGCTGGCTGGTGATGTGATTTCTGAGACAATAATTTGTGAGAAAGCCAAGGTCCTCCCAGATGAGTTAATGAAGGGCACACCTAATACTAATGCTCAAGAGAAGGTGTTTGAAGCCAGTAGGGAGTGGTTCAAGAATTCTAAGGACTGGATCCATAATATTATACATGGAGAGGCTGCCAGTTCTAATTCAGAAGAAGCAGAAAAGTTTGTAAAGGAGTTGAAGGAGTTTGTGGACAGCAATGGGTATGTTTTGAACTAAGTGTTCAATTTTGATGAAACAGACCTTTGTATTTTTAGGTCTTTATATTTTTAATTTTATTAATTTAAATTTTTGTTTAAGTATCATTTGTTAATATTTTACCTTAAAGTCCAGTGTATTTATTGTTAAAATCATTTTGAAAATTGCAGTTTGTGAGACCCAGGAATGGATTAATCCAATTTCTGTTATTTTAAGGGGGAAAAATTATCTTGGAACTTGAACAATTTGGAATTTGAACATGATTCTGGAACAGATTAAGTTTGGATTCCAGGGTTTCACTATATCTTTTAACTGCTCTAATACCTTCTTTCTTTCTGAGAGGTTAAGGACCAAAAATGCGAGATTATTGCGGGACATGAATGAAAGGAAACAGAGTCCAGGTTGTGTAGGGGAATGTGGACTTTATCTCACTCAGGTGTGAGTAGGCTGAGTAGGTTAAGGTGGATGGGAATATAAGAGTTTGGAGGGGTAGGGATTAGCACATTGGTTCCTTCCTGGACAGGATGTTCGTGCACTCATTCCTTCCTTGGCGGGTCCCTATATTCGGCCATATCACTTTCCTGTTTAAATTTTTATTGTAGTTTATGTCCTGTCTTATTATTATTATTATTTTATTTTTGAGTAGACTGCAAGATCTCTAAAGGACTGATGCTGTCTTAAATATCTGTATTCTCTAAGAACCAAGTGTTATGAATTAAACCTGGCCATTGCACAAGAGTATTTATTGAATGAAACAATTTGAGATAGTTTTTTTTTTGCTTTATAAAATGGTAATTTTCCTCCCCACTCTAGCCTTGGGCATATTCCCTCAGAGGTTAATCTGAGTTTCTTTCAACTCCAAAATTTCTCAATCTCTGACCTATCCATAAAAATTTCCTCTGTATTCTGTCTCTAAGCCTTGTCCTACCAGCTTCCCTAGATCCCTTGGGTCTTTGCTTAAAAATGAAACAAAACAAAACAAAACAAAAAAAACTTAGTAGTGAAATATAGCACAGATATGCAACCAAGTGCATAAAACATAAATGTACACTAAATGAATAATTGCATAGCATTCAAATCAGTTTTTAAATATCCTCTGCTGGGATGGTAGGTTGAAAATCAGCCACCTTTAGAAATTCAGTCCCTTGGGATGATGAAAGGGTTGGCAAACCATGACCTATGGGCCAAATATGGCTCATTGTCTGTTTTTGTGAATAAAGTTTTATTGAAACATAGTTGTGCTCATTTGGTTTGTCTGTGGTTGCTTTCATGCTATAATGGCAGACTGTTGTAGTTGCAGCAGAGAGGATATGGCCTCCAAAGATGAAAATACTTACTATCTGGCTCTTTGTATAATCATGTGATAGGACGGCGCCTATGGCTCAGAGGAGTAGGGTGCCAGCCCCATATGCTGGAGGTGGTGGGTTCAAACCCAGCTCCAGCCAAAAACTACAAAAAAAAAAGTGTGATAATTCCTGTTCTGAAGTTTGACTTGGAAGGATATGACCATCTCTATGCTGTGTGGTTTTTACCCTCTCAATAAAGCTAGTCTAGTGAATCTCTGTTTGAGAAAAGGAAGTCAAATAATTATATAATATTCAAAAATATTAAACTGTATGTTCTATTTTAATGAAATCTTAAGAATAGCTAGAAACTAAACCCAAAGCAAATTATCTCTAAATCTTGACCTCCTTAAGGGTCTGCTTAATTGCATCAATAATATTTTATAACCAGAAGATTGGAGTAACCCAAAAAATTTTTTAGGTCGCAGGGTATAACTAATTGAATAGCAATAGAGATCAACATCTTGAGATTAAATCCCTGGAGAAGTTACCACCTGAAACAGATTAAGTTTTTTGATTAACTTATTCCTCAGTGAGTAGAGGTTAAACATCCAAATAGATGGAAAGACCTAAGAGGGAATAGAGTAGATGGAGCCCGAATCATTCTGTAATTGACATTTGGAAAGCACGTGTGCTGTACCCATCCTCCAGTGTCCTGTCCTTGTCCCTCCATACACATGTGTGTATGAATACAGACACACAGAATGACACTTAGTCCCAGATAGAAATGAGATGGCCACTGTTTATGTGTTTTCTGCTTGAGCACAGAAAATTTTGGTTTTCATTCTTTTTTACAACTGTCAACTTTTTCTGGAGCAAACCAATTTAGTTTCCTTGGACAATCTCATAAATGAAAGGTAGGGAACAGCTACCCACAGGAAAATGTATTTGAGGACAAATGATTGTATAAAGTTCATTAAAAAAAAAAAAAAATCCAGTGTAATCTCTCCTCCAAAGTGTATTTCCATCCAAAAGTCTCTAAGGGGAAGTACCTTCTGTTGTGCTTCTTTGAAGAAAAGAGAGTTGTTATCCGTGAAAGGGATTCACAGTTCAAAGCCTGATCACATGGGCTCCCTCATTCATCCCTCCCCAATTTAAAAAATAAATACAAAAAGACCTTGCTTTTCAAATATGCATTTAAAGAACACTTGTATGGGGGCTAAGTAAAAATCTGAACAGGTTAAAATAGTAGTCTTTTCAGGTATACAGAGAATTATTTTGCCTGCCCCAAAAGGAATAGTTGCTGGAAATGCTGCTCTTTAGAAATATATTCCTCAAAATTGATGTGTAAGGGCATAGACTCACAGGTTGGGATCAGAAGATCCCACGGCCCAGGCTGAAACCCTCTCACTGAAGGGAAAAACTAATCTGTGTTTACTAATCTATGGTCACTTGACCTTTGCCTTTCTTTTACATCAACTTGATTATTAGTTGTTTCATACCCTTTATCAAAGCAGGATGTAATTGATAACGTACTGGTAGGACCCAGTGGTTGGGGGATGGTGTTTGTCATCAAACAGATCTGGGCTGGATTTCTAGACCCATGTCACTTCATAATTGTGTGACCTTGGGGAAAGTTCTTTGTGTTCTGAGAAGCTCAGGTATCTCACCTGAATAATGAAAATAATGTTGATCCCTCCCACTGTGTTGTGTTAAATATTAAATGTAGTGAGAATAAGATGGAGTTGGTCAGGCTAGAGCTGAGATGACACAGCTGCTCTGGCGGGTTTGGGTCCTAAGTGATCTTTATCTCTTATCTCCCATTCTTGTTGTTTTGTCAACTCAGCTTTAACCTAAAGATGTACATCTTAGTTGGTTAGGGCAATGGATTTAGGAGATTAACTTTTAAAATAGAAATGTTGTTTTGGGTCCTGGGTTATGTCAATTACTTATTATGGGTCATGGGCTATGGTGATTACTGTTTAAGATAAATGTTAATTACTGTTGTTTAAGACAAGGGCTGGTACAGTTCTTTTAACTTTTGTGTATAAAATTGTGCTTTTGGAAATGGAAGAGCAGAACAGTCTGAGAGAGGCTACTCTTACTGTTCTCCAGAATCCCTGGCCTTCTGACAAAGTTTGGTGGACACCTATCCCTGTCTCTGCATGTTGGCTGACAGTGACAGGTGGCTGACCCCTGCAATGCCATAAAGGAATGAGAGAAATATGAACACAGCATTCGTGGATTTGTAAGCGGCCATTCCAGGGCTAGAGGTGAAGCTACTCACTCCTAGTCCAGACTTTTTTTTTTTTCTGATTACTATTATGACTTTTTGAGTTAAAGCTTTTTATTTATATGTTTGTTTTCTAAGAGAAAGAAAAAATGTGTGGCTTTCTCCCAGCTGTTGAGTTTTTAAGCACCTATATTTAAAACAAAATTTTGGTCTATACTAATTTGTACTGTAACCATTGATTTTTCTTAGCAGTCGATGAATGCAGGCAGCACTGTGAAAAGGAGCTGAAAAGCACACCAGGCACCATTTATTCATACATTAGTTCCTTTCACCGTCATAAAACTCTTATGAGGTAGCAGTATGGTTACCCTTGTTACACTGGAGGGGAAGTGAAAGTGCTGGGAGGTAAGTTACCTGTCCAGGTTTCATAGCCAGCCACGGGTAGACCCAGGATGCCAGGCCAGCAATCTGGCTCCCCACTGGCTCTCAGCTTGTTTCTGCATCTTGGATGCTCAGATTTATTTCCCTAGCCTGATCTGGGCAGTGGCTGGGGTGCTTGCTAGATCTGAGGCTCTCATAACCACCTTTTCAGAGCTTTCTGCAGCTTTCCAGACTCACCCCAGAGCTTGGATAAGTTGGTGGTTCAATTCGTAATTACTCCAGAGATTCAGCATCAGAAAAGACCCAGGGCCCTGGCTCCCTGGGCAGACGAGAGTCCTTGTCTCTTCATCTCCTTTTCTTTCTACCTAGATCTTTTGTTGGAGGATACAGGCATAAGGGCTTCAGCATAATTGCTAGAAATCTGTTGTGATGCCTTTTGTGGACCCTTATTTAGGTAAGAGCAGCTTTTAATGCAAAGGGGCTACTTGAATTTGTCATAAAAACAATGGTAGCCTTTAAGAGCTGAAGGATTAATTTAATTAAGATTTTTTCTTTTTTTCAAGACTGAGTCTTACTTCATCATCCTGGGTAGAGTGCCATGGTGTTACAGCTCACAGAAACCTCAAACTCTTGGGCTCAAGTGATCCTCTTGCCTCAACCTCCGGAGTAGCTGAGACTACAGGCACCTGCCACAGTGCTCGACTATTTTTAGAGAGGTGTGTCTCGCTGCTACTCAGGCTGGTCTTGAGCTCCTGAGCTTAGGCAATCCACCCACCTTGGTCTCCCAGGGTGCTCATTCTTTTTTTTTTTTTTTTTTTTTGAGACTGAGTCTCACTTTGTCGCCCTCAGTAGAGTGCCATGGCATCATAGTTGCTCGTTATTTTTTTATAAATCCCCTTTTTCTTTTTTTTTTTTTATTATAGATAAAAATATGCACCATAGATGTGGCCCAACCCATCACCCTCCCTCCACCCAAACCTCCCCCCTCCCTTCCCCTTCCTCGGTCCTTTCCTCATAGTCTTGTGCTATAGTTGGGTTATAGCCTTCATGTGAAAGCTATAGTTTAGCTTCATAGTAGGGCTGAGTACATTGGATACTTTTTCTTCCATTCCTGGGATACTTTGCTAAGGAGAATATGTTCCAGATGGAGACTTTACCTCTTTCATGTTTACATGGATGGAGCTGGAACATATTCTCCTTTAAACCAGTTTCTTGAGAGGCTATGAGGCTGCCTTTGCTGCAAACACGTCTGCAACATCCATTCAGCCCCTGTGGCATGCAGAGAATGTTTACCCTTAGAG